>CALNHX010008405.1:0-61175 GCA_940337035.1 Agriotes lineatus | reverse complement strand
CAACCTTATTGAAAAGCTAAACGAATTCATATGAGGTCCTACCTTTCTGGAAGGCAACAGGTTGTGTGTATAGATGGAGTAAATTCAAATGAATTGAATATAAGTTGTGGAGTACCGCAAGGGTCTGTTTTAGGGCCCTTGCTATTTTTGTTATTTATAAATGGTCTTCCTTCAGCAGTTAATGCCAAAAATCTGACAATGTTTGCGGATGACACTTCCTACATGTGTTCTGACACATCTCTTGCAGGTGTTTTAGGTTATTCTCAGCAAACTATTGATCGGCTCTCTAAATGGTTCAGTGCAAACAGGTTGTTTTTGAATGAGGACAAGTCAGAGTTTGTCAAATTTTCCCTAAGAAACAACGAAGATGAAACTAACAGAAGTAATTTGCTTAGAATTAACAATAAATCAATTGAACAAGTTCCATTTGTCAAGTTCTTAGGTATCTACATTGACAAAAACCTGACTTGGGAAAAGCATGTTGACGTTCTATGTGGAAGGTTAACGCAGCTATGCTTTGCTTTGTATAGACTGCGATACTGTGCAGATAGAACAGTAATTATGTCTTACTACTATGCTCATTTCGTTTCCCGTATTGCATATGGTATAATTTTCTGGGGTAACTCGCCCCATGCAATTAGAGTTTTCAGACTTCAGAAAAGAGCTGTAAGAAGTATTGTTGGCGCTGTAAGACTGGCGTCGTGTAGACAAATCTTTCATGATTTACGGGTACTCCCTTTAGCTTGTATATTTATATTGGAAACACTATGTTATGTAAAGCAGAGTTATGAATCATTTGCCACCAATAGTTTTAACCATGACTACAGTACGAGGAATGCCAATGAGCTAATTCTGCCGTTACATTCTCTTGCAAAATATGAAAAGAGTCCTAGGTATATTGGTATAAAGTTATATAACAAGATGCCTAGCTCTCTAAAAACGCTTAAGAACCTAGCAACATTCAGGAAAAAACTTTATAATTACCTATTAATGTACAATTTCTATACAATAGATGAATATTTGGACCATTAGCTACTCTTCAATTGTTACAGTATACACGCAATTTATGTATTGATTATGTGTGACTTTGTATTGTCATTTGGTTAGTCTTACACCAGTTTGTATTGGTTTTGGACAATAAATTATTATTAAATTATAAACTTGTAAGTGCGTAAATGTCTAAATTCCTAAATGCTTAATGCCTAATGTATAAATGCTTAAATGTCTAAATGCCTAAATGGATAAGAGCCTACATGTTTAAATGTATAAATGCCTAAATATCTAAATGCCTACATGCCTAAATGAATGTTTGCGTAAATGCCTAAATGCTTAAATGCCTAAATGGATAGGATCCTACATGTTTAAATGTATAAATGCCTAAATATCTAAATGCCCAAATGCCTAAATGCCTAATTGCGTAAATGCTTAAATGCCTAAATGGTTAAAAGTATAAATGCCCAAATGTCTAAATGTCTAAATGTCTAAATGTCTAAATGTATAGATGTATAAATGCTTAAATGCCTAAATACTTAAATGCCTAAATATCTAAATGTCTAAATGCCTAACTGCCTAAATGCGTAATTGCGTAAATGCCTAGATGCCTAAATGCCTAAATGGGTGAATGCTTAAATGCCTAATTGCGTAAATGCATAGTTGTCTAAGTGCCTAAATGCCTACATGCTGAAATGCCTAAACGCCTAAATGCCTAAACGCCTACATGTGTAAACATATAAATTCTTAAATGTCCAAATGCTTAAATGCTTAACTCCCTAAATGTATAAAAGCTTATATGCCTAATTGCCTAGATGTTTAAATGCCTATATGCCTAAATGCTTAAATGCATAAATGCCTAAATGCCTAAATTCCTAAATGTCTAAATGCTTAAATGCCTAACTGCCTAAATGTATAAATGCTTAAATGTCAAATTGCCTAAATGTATAAATGCTTAAATGCCTAATTGCCTAAATGCTTAAATGCCTAAATGCCTAAATGCTTAAATGCCTAAGTGCGTAAATGTATAAATGCCTCAATGTCTAAATGTTTAAATGCCTAACTGCCTAAATGTATAAATGCTTAAATACCTAAATGCCTAAATGCCTAAATGCCTAAATGCCTAAATGCTTAAATGGCTAAATGCCTAAATGCTTAAGTGCCTAAATGTCTAAATGTATAGGAGCCTACATGTTTAACTGTGTAAATGCCTAAGTGTCTAAATGCGTAAATGCATAGGTGCCTAAATGTCTAAATGCCTAAATGCCTAAATGTTTAAATGCATAAATGTCTAATTACCTATTGCCTAAAAGCCTAAATGCCTAAATGTCTAAATGTCTAAATGCTTAAATGGCCAAATTCCTAGATACCTAAACGCCCAAATGCCTAAATGCCTAAATGTCTATATGCCTAAGTGGCTAAATGCCTAAATGCCTAAATGTGTATATGTCCAAATACCTAAACGCCTAAATTCCTAAATGTATAAATGCCTAACCGTCTAAATCCCTAAATGTCTAAATGTATAAACTTATAAGTGCTTAAATGTCTAAATGCCTAAATGCTTAATGCCTAATGTATAAATGAATAAATGTCTAAATGCCTAAATGGATAAGACCCTACATGTTTAAATGTATAAATGCCTAAATATCTAAATGCCTAGATGCTTAAATGAATAATTGCGTAAATGCCTAAATGCTTAAATGCCTAAATGGATAAGATCCTACATGTTTAAATGTATAAATGCCTAAATATCTAAATGCCTAAATGCCTAATTGCGTAAATGCTTAAATGCCTAAATGGTGAAAAGTATAAATGCCTAAATGTCTAAATGTCTAAATGTCTAAATGTCTAAATGTCTAAATGTATAGATGTATAAATGCTTAAATGCCTAAATACTTAAATGCCTAAATATATAATGTCTAAATGCCTAACTGCCTAACTGCCTAAATGCGTAATTGCGTAAATACCTAGATGCCTAAATGCCTAAATGGGTAAATGCCTAAATGCCTAAATGCCTAAATGCATAGTTGTCTAAGTGCCTAAATGCCTACATGCTGAAATGCCTAAACGCCTAAATGCCTAAACGCCTACATGTGTCAATGTATAAATGCCTGAACGTCTAAATGCCTAAATGTCTAAGTATATGTGTCCAAATACCTAAATGTCTAAACATATAAATTCTTAAATGTCCAAATGCTTAAATGCTTAACTGCCTAAATGTATAAATGCTTATATGCCTAATTGCCTAAATGTTTAAATGCCTAAATGCCTAAATGCTTAAATGCATATGTGCCTAAATGCCTAAATTCCTAAATGTCTGAGTGCCTAAATGCCTAACTGCCTAAATGTATAAATGATTAAATGCCTAATTGCTTAAAAGTATAAATGCCTAAATGCCTAATTGCCTAAACGCTTAAATGCCTAAATGCCTAAATGCTTAAATGCCTAAATGCCTAAATGTATAAATGCCTCAATGTCTAAATGTTTAAATGCCTAACTGCCTAAATGTATAGATGCTTAAATACCTAAAAGCCTAAATGCCTAAATGCCTAAATGCCTAAATGCCTAAATGCTGAAATGGCTAAATGCCTAAATGCTTAAATGCCTTAATGTCTAAATGTATAGGAGCCTACATGTTTAACTGTATAAATGACTAAGTGTCTAAATGCCTAAATGCATAGGTGTCTAAATGTCTAAATGCCTAAATGCCTAAATGCCTAATTGCCTAAATGCCTAAATGTTTAAATGCCTAATTGTATAAATGTCTAAATGCCTAAATGCCTAAATGCCTAATTGCCTAAATGCCTAAATCTTTAAATGCATAAATGACTATCTGCCTAATGTCTACATGCCTAAATGGCTAGATGCCTAAATGCCTAAGTGTCTAAATGAATAAATGTCTAAATACATGTGTCCAAATACCTAAATGTCTAAACGTATAAATTCTTAAATGTCTAAATGCTTAAATGCCAAACTGCCTAAATGTATAAATTCTTAAATGCCTAATTGCCTAAATGCTTAAATGCCTAAGTTCCTAAATGCTTAAATGCCTAAATGCCTAAATCCCTAAATTCCTAGATGTCTAAATGCTTAAATGCCTAACTGCCTAAAAGCCTAAATGCTTAAATGCCTAAATGTCTAAATGTATAAATGCCTAATTGCTTAAATGCCTAACTGCCTAAATGTATAAATGCTTAAATGCCTAAATGCCTATATGTCTAAATGCCTAAATGCCTAAATGCCTAAATGCCTAAATAGGTAGATGCCTAAATGCTTAAATGCCTCAATGTATAGGAGCCTACATGTTTAACTGTATAAATGCCTAATTGTCTAAATGCTTAAATGCCTAAATGCATTAGTGTCTAAATGCCTAAATGCCTAAACGCCTAAATTATTAAACGCTTAAATGCCTAAACGCCTAAATGCCTAAATGTACAAATGCGTAAACGTCTAAACGCCTAAATGTTTAAATGCCTAATTGTATAAATATCTAAATGCCTAAATGCCTAAATTATACAACGCTTAAATGCCTAAACGCCTAAATGCCTAAATGTACAAATGCGTAAACGTCTAAACGCCTAAATGTTTAAATGCCTAATTGTATAAATATCAAAATGCCTAAATGCCTAAATGAATAAATGCCTAAATGCCTAAACGAATAGATGCCTAAATGAATAATTGCGTAAATGCCTAAATGCTTAAATGCCTAAATGGATAAGATCCTACATGTTTAAATGTACAAATGCCTAAATATCTAAATGCCTAGATGCCTAAATGCCTAATTGCGCAAATGCTTAAATGCCTAAATGGTTAAAAGTATAAATGCCTAAACGTCTAAATGCCTACATGTCTAAATGTCTAAATATATAGATGTATAAATGCTTAAATGCCTAAATACTTAAATGCCTAAATATCTAAATGTCTAAATGCCTAACTGCCTAAATGAGTAATTGCGTAAATGCCTAGATGCCTAAATGCCTAAATGGGTAAATGCCTAAATGCCTAAATACCTAAATGCATAGGTGTTTAAGTGCCTAAATGCCTACATGCTGAAGTGCCTAAACGGCTAAATGCCTAAACACCTACATGTGTAAATGTATAAATGCCTAAGCTTCTAAATGCCTAAATGTCTAAGTATATGTGTCCAAATACTTAAATGTCTAAACATATAAATTCTTAAATTTCCAAATGCTTAAATGCTTAACTGCCTAAATGTATAAATGCCTAATTTCCTAAATGTTTAAATGCTTAAATGCCTAAATGCTTAAATGCATAAATGCCTAAATGCTTAAATTCCTAAATGTCTAAATGCTTAAATGCCTAACTGCCTAAATGTATAAATGCTTAAATGCCTAATTGCCTAAATGTATAAATGCTTAAATGCCTAATTGCCCAAATGCTTAAATGCCTAAATGCCTAAATGCTTAAATGCCTAAATGTATAAATGCCTCAATGTCTAAATGTTTAAATGCCTAACTGCTTAATGTATAAATGCTTAAATACCTAAATGAATAAATGCCTAAATGCCTAAATGCCTAAATGCTTAAATGGCTAAATGCCTAAATGCTTAAATGCCTAAATGCCTAAATGTATAGGAGCCTACATGTTTAACTGTATAAATGCCTAAATGTCTAAATGCCCAGATGCCTAAATGCCTAATTGCGTAAATGCCTAAATGGTTAAAACTATAAATGCCTAAACGTCTAAATGCCTAAAAGTCTAAATGTCTAAATGTATAGATGTATATATGCTTAAATGCCTAAATACTTAAATGCCTAAATATCTAAATGTCTACATGCCTAACTGCCTAAATGAGTAATTGCGTAAATGCCTAGATGCCTAAATGCCTAAATGGGCGAATGCCTAAATGTCTAAATGCCTAAATGCATAGGTGTCTAAGTGCCTAAATGCCTACATGCTGAAATGCCTAAACGGCTAAATGCTTAAACACCTACATGTGTAAATTTATAAATGCCTAAGCGTCTAAATGCCTAAATGTCTAAGTATATGTGTCCAAATACTTAAATGTCTAAACATATAATTTCTTAAATTTCCAAATGCTTAAATGCTTAACTGCCTAAATGTATAAATGCTTAAATGCCTAAATGCTTAAATGCATAAATGCCTAAATGCCTAAATTCCTAAATGTCTAAATGCTTAAATGCCCAACTGCCTAAATGTATAAATGCTTTAATGCCTAATTGCATAAATGTATAAATGTATATGCCTAATTGCCTAAATGATTAAATGCCTAAATGCCTAAATGCTTAAATGCCTAAATGCCTAAATGTATAAATGCCTCAATGTCTAAATGTTTAAATGCCTAACTGCCTAAATGTATAAATGCTTAAATACCTAAGTGCTTAAATGCCTAAATGCCTAAATGCCTAAATGCTTAAATGGCTAAATGCCTAAATGCTTAAATGCCTAAATGCCTAAATGTATAGAAGCCTACATGTTTGACTGTATAAATGCCTAAATGTCTAAATGCCTAAATGCCTAAATGCATAGGTGTCTAAATGTCTAAATGCCTAAATGCCTAAATGCCTAATTGCCGAAATGCCTAAATGTTTAAATGCTTAAATGGTCAAATTCCTAGATGCCTAAACGCCCAAATGCCTAAATGCCTAAGTGTCTATATGCCTAAGTGCCTAAATGCCTAAATGCCAAATGTGTAAATGTCCAAATACCTAAACTCCTAAATGCCTAAATGTATAAATGCCTAAACGTCTAAATGCCTAAATGTCTAAATGTATAAACTTGTAAGTGCTTAAATGTCTAAATGCTTAATGCCTAATGTATAAATGTTTAAATGTCTAAATGCCAAAATGGATAAGAGCCTACATGTTTAAATGTATAAATGCCTAAATATCTAAATGCCTACATGCCTAAATGAATGTTTGCGTAAATGCCTAAATGCTTAAATGAATAAGATCCTACATGTTTAAATGTATAAATGCCTAAATATCTAAATGCCCAAATGCCTTAATGCCTAATTGCGTAAATGCTTAAATGCCTAAATGGTTAAAAGTATAAATGCCTAAATGTCTAAATGCGTAATTGCGTAAATGCCTAGATGCCTAAATGCCTAAATGGGTAAATGCTTAAATGCCTAAATGCTTAAATGCATAGTTGTCTAAGTGCCTAAATGCCTACATGCTGAAATGCCTAAACGCCTAAATGCCTAAACGCCTACATGTGTAAATGTATAAATGCCTAAATGTCTAAATGTATAAACTTGTAAGTGCTTAAATGTCTAAATGCCTAAATGCTTAATGCCTAATGTATAAATGCTTAAATGTCTAAATGCCTAAATGGATAAGAGCTTACATGTTTAAATGTATAAATGCCTAAATATCTAAATGCCCAAATGCCTAAATGCCTAATTGCGTAAATGCTTAAATGCCTAAATGGTTAAAAGTATAAATGCCTAAATGTCTAAATGTCTAAATGTCTAAATGTCTAAATGTCTAAATGTATAGATGTATAAATGCTTAAATGCCTAAATACTTAAATGCCTAAATGTCTAAATGCCTAACTGCCTAAATGCGTAATTGCGTAAATGCCTAGATGCCTAAATGCCTAAATGGGTAAATGCTTAAATGCCTAAATGCTTAAATGCATAGTTGTCTAAGTGCCTAAATGCCTACATGCTGAAATGCCTAAACGCCTAAATGCCTAAACGCCTACATGTGTAAACATATAAATTCTTAAATGTCCAAATTCTTAAATGCTTAACTCCCTAAATGTATAAATGCTTATATGCCTAATTGCCCAGATGTTTAAATGCCTAAATGCCTAAATGCTTAAATGCATAAATGCCTAAATGCCTAAATTCCTAAATGTCTAAATGCTTAAATGCCTAACTGCCTAAATGTATAAATGCTTAAATGCCAAATTGCCTAAATGTATAAATGCTTAAATGCCTAATTGCCTAAATGCTTAAATGCCTAAATGCCTAAATGCTTAAATGCCTAAGTGCGTAAATGTATAAATGCCTCAACGTCTAAATGTTTAAATGCCTAACTGCCTAAATGTATAAATGCTTAAATACCTAAATGCCTAAATGCTTAAATGCCTAAATGCCTAAATGCCTAAATGCCTAAATGCTTAAATGGCTAAATGCCTAAATGCTTAAGTGCCTAAATGTCTAAATGTATAGGAGCCTACATGTTTAACTGTATACATGCCTAAGTGTCTAAATGCGTAAATGCATAGGTGTCTAAATGTCTAAATGCCTAAATGCCTAAATGTTTAAATGCATAACTGTCTAATTACCTATTGCCTAAAAGCTTAAATGAGTAAATGCCTAAATGCCTAAATGTCTATATGCCTAAGTGGCTAAATGCCTAAATGCCTAAATGTGTATATGTCCAAATACCTAAACGCCTAAATTCCTAAATGTATAAATGCCTAAACGTCTATATGCCTAAATGTCTAAATGTATAAACTTATAAGTGCTTAAATGTCTAAATGCCTAAATGTTTAAATGCCTAATTGTATAAATGTCTAAATGCCTAAATGCCTAAATGCCTAATTGCCTAAATGCCTAAATGTCTAAATGTATAAACTTATAAGTGCCTAAATGTCTAAATGCCTAAATGTTTAAATGCCTAATTGTATAAATGTCTAAATGCCTAAATGCCTAAATGCCTAACTGCCTAATGCCTAAATGCCTAAATGGCTAAATGCCCAAGTGCCTAAATGTCTAAATGCTTAAATGGCCAAATTCCTAGATGCCTAAACGCCCAAATGCCTAAATGCTTTAATGTCTATATGCCTAAGGGCCTAAATGCCTAAATAACTAAATGTGTAAATGTCCAAATACCTAAATGTTTAAATGCATAAACGCCTAAATTTCTAAATGTGTAAATGCTTAAATGCCTAATTGCCTAAATGCTTAAATGCTTAAATGCCTAAATGTATAAATAATTAAATGAATAATTGCCTAAACGCTTAAATGCCTAAATGACTAAATGCTTAAATGACTAACTGCCTAAATGTATAAATGCTTAAATGCCTAAATGCCTAAATGCCTAAATGCCTAAATGCTTAAATGCCTAAATGCGTAAATGCCTAAACGATTAAATTCTTAAATGCCTAAATGCCTAAATGCCTAATTGTCCAAGTGCCTAGATGCCAAAATGCCTACATGTATAAATGACTAAATGGCTAAGTGCCTAAATGTCTAAATGCCTAAATGACTAAGTACGTATATACATAAATGCCGAAACGTATAAATTTCTACATATTTAAATGCCTGAACGCTTAAATGCCTAATTGCCTAAATGCTTAAGTGCCTAAATGCGTAAATGCCTAAACGATTAAATCCTTAAATGCCTAAATGCCTATATGTCTAAATGCCTAAATGCCTAAATGCCTAAATGCCTAAATGCTTAAATACCAAAATTCCTAAATGCCTAAATGCCAACATGTCCAAATGCCTAAATACCTAAATGTCTAAATGTATAAATGACTAAATGCCCGAATGCCTAAATGCCAAAATGCCTAAATGCCTAAATGCCTAATGCCTACATTCCTAAATGCCCAAATGTCTAAACGCCTGAATGACTAAATTTCTAAAAGCCTAAATGTTTAAGTGTATAAATGCTTAAATGTATAAATGTCTAAATGCTTAAATGCGTAAATGCCTAATTGCGTAAATGCCTAAATGCCTAAATGCCTAAATGCCTAAATGGCTAAATGCCTAAATGTATAAATGTCTAAATGCCTAAATGCCTAATTGCGTAAATGCCTAAGTACCTAAATGCCTAAATGCTTAAATGTATAAATGCTTAAATGTATAAAGGTCTAAATGCCTAAATGCCTAAATGCCTAATTGCGTAAATGCGTAAATGCCTAAATGGCTAAATACCTAAATGTGTAAATGTCTAAATGCCTAAATGCCTAAATGCCTAATGCCTACATGCCTAAATGGCTAAATTTCTAAAAGCCTAAATGCTTAAATGTATAAACGCTTAAATGTCTAAATGCCTAAGTGCCTAAATGCTTAATTGCGTAAATGCTTAAATGCCTAAATGGTTAAAGCCTAAATGCTTAAATGCCTAAATTGATAAGAACCTACATGTTTAAATGTATAAATGCCTAATTATCTATATGCCTAAATGCCTAAATGAATAATTGCGTTAGTGCCTAAATGCCTAAATGCCTAAATGGCTAAGTGCTTAAATGTATAAATGTCTAAATGCCTAAATGCTTAAATGCCTAAATGCCTAAATGCTTAAATTCCTAAATGCCTAAATGCCTAAATTCCTAAATGTCTAAATGCTTAAATGCCCAATTGCCTAAATGCCTAAATGCTTAAATGCCTAAATGTCTAAATGTATAAATGTCTAAATGCTTAAATGCCTAACTGCTTAAATGTATAAATACTTAAATGCCTAAATGCCTATATGTTTAAATTCCTAAATGCCTAATGCCTACATGCCTAAATGCCCAAATGTCTAAACGCCTAAATGGCTAAATTTCTAAAAGCCTAAATGCTTAAATGTATAAACGCTTAAATGTCTAAATGCCTAAGTGCCTAAATGCTTAATTGCGTAAATGCTTAAATGCCTAAATGGTTAAAAACCTAAATGTTTAAATGCCTGAATTGATAAGAGCCTACATGTTTAAATGTATAAATGCCTAATTATCTATATGCTTAAATGCCTAAATGAATAATTGCGTAAGTGCCTAAATGCCTAAATGCCTAAATGGCTAAGTGCTTAAATGTATAAATGTCTAAATGCCTAATTGCTTAAATACCTAAATGCCTAAATGCTTAAATGCCTAAATGCCTAAATGCCTAAATTCCTAAATGTCTAAATGTTTAAATGCCTAATTGCCTAAATGCCTAAATGCTTAAATGCCTAAATGTCTAAATGAATAATTGCGTTAGTGCCTAAATGCCTAAATGCCTAAATGGCTAAGTGCTTAAATGTATAAATGTCTAAATGCCTAAATGCTTAAATGCCTAAATGCCTAAATGCTTAAATGCCTAAATGCCTAAATGCCTAAATTCCTAAATGTCTAAATGCTTAAATGCCCAATTGCCTAAATGCCTAAATGCTTAAATGCCTAAATGTCTAAATGTATAAATGTCTAAATGCTTAAATGCCTAACTGCTTAAATGTATAAATACTTAAATGCCTAAATGCCTATATGTTTAAATTCCTAAATGCCTAATGCCTACATGCCTAAATGCCCAAATGTCTAAACGCCTAAATGGCTAAATTTCTAAAAGCCTAAATGCTTAAATGTATAAACGCTTAAATGTCTAAATGCCTAAGTGCCTAAATGCTTAATTGCGTAAATGCCTAAATGGTTAAAAACCTAAATGTTTAAATGCCTGAATTGATAAGAGCCTACATGTTTAAATGTATAAATGCCTAATTATCTATATGCTTAAATGCCTAAATGAATAATTGCGTAAGTGCCTAAATGCCTAAATGCCTAAATGGCTAAGTGCTTAAATGTATAAATGTCTAAATGCCTAAATGCTTAAATACCTAAATGCCTAAATGCTTAAATGCCTAAATGCCTAAATGCCTAAATTCCTAAATGTCTAAATGTTTAAATGCCTAATTGCCTAAATGCCTAAATGCTTAAATGCCTAAATGTCTAAATGTATAAATGTCTAAATGCTTAAATGCCTAACTGCTTAACGTATAAATACTTAAATGCCTAAATGCCTATATGTCTAAATGCCTAAATGCCTAAATGCCTAAATGCCTAAATGCCTAAATGCCTAAATAGGCAAATGCCTAAATGCTTAAATGCCTAAATGCCTAAATGTATAGGAGCCTACATGTTTAACTGTATAAATGCCTAAATGTCTAAATGCTTAAATGCCTAAATGCATTAGTGTCTAAATGCTTAAATGCCTAAATGCCTAAATTATTAAACGCTTAAATGCCTAAACGCCTAAATGCCTAAATGTACAAATGCGTAAACGTCTAAATGCCTAAATGTCTAAATGTATAAATTTATAAATAATTAAATGTCTAAATGACTAAATGTTTAAATGCTTAATTGTATAATTGTCTAAATGCCTAAATGCCTAAATGCCTAAATGACTAAATGCCTAAATGCCTATACGCCTAAGTACCTAAATGCCTAAATGCGTTGATTCCTATATACCGAAATGCTTAAATAGCCAAATTCCTAGATGCCTAAACGCCACAATGCCTAAATGCCTAAATGTCTATATGCCTAAATGCCTAAATGCGTAAATGCCTAAATGTGTAAATGTTCAAATACCTAAATGTCTAAATGCCTAAATGTCTAAATGCCTAAGTGCCTAACTGCCTAAATGTACAAATGCTTAAATGCTTAATTGCCTAAATGTCTAAATGTATAGATGTATAAATGCTTAATGCCTAATGTATAAATGCCTAAATGTCTAAATGCCTAAATGCCTAAATGCCTGACTGGCTAAGTGCCTAAATGTATAAATGTCTAAATGCCTAAATGCTTAAATGCCTAATTGCGTAAATGCCTAAGTGCCTAAATGCCAAAATGGTTAAATGTATAAATTCCTAATTATCTAATTGCCTAAATGGTTAAATGCCTAATTGCGTAAATGCTTAAATGCCTAAATGCCTAAATCGTTAAATGACCAAATGCCTAATAGCCTAAATGCCTAAATTGGTAAGAGCCTACATGTTTAAGTGTATAAATGCCTAAATGTCTAAATGCTTAAATGCCTAAATGCATTAGTGTCTAAATGCCTAAATGCCTAAATGCCTAAATTATTAAACGCTTAAATGCCTAAACGCCTAAATGCCTAAATGTACAAATGCGTAAACGTCTAAATGCCTAAATGTCTAAATGTATAAATTTATAAATGACTAAATGTCTAAATGACTAAATGACTAAATGCGTAAATGCCTATACGCCTAAGTACCTAAATGCCTAATTGCGTTAATTCCTATATACCGAAATGCTTAAATAGCCAAATTCCTAGATGCCTAAACGCCACAATGCCTAAATGCCTAAATGTCTATATGCCTAAATGCCTAAATGCGTAAATGCTTAAATGTGTAAATGTCCAAATACCTAAATGTCTAAATGCCTAAATGTCTAAATGCCTAAATGCCTAACTGCCTAAATGTACAAATGCTTAAATGCTTAATTGCCTAAATGTCTAAATGCCGAAATGCCTAAATGCTTAATGCCTAATGTATAAATGCCTATATGTCTAAATGCATAAATGCCTAAATGCCTGAATGGCTAAGTGCCTAAATGTATAAATGTTTAAATGCCTAAATGCTTAAATGCCTAATTGCCTAAATGCCTAAGTGAATAAATGCCAAAATGGTTAAATGTATAAATGCCTAATTATTTAATTGCCTAAATGGTTAAATGCCTAATTGCGTAAATGCTTAAATGCCTAAATGCCTAAATCGTTAAATGACCAAATGCCTAATAGCCTAAATGCCTAAATTGGTAAGAGCCTACATGTCTAAATGCCTAAATGGCTAAATGTATAAATGTCTAAGTGCAAAATTGATAAGGGCCTACATGCCTAAATGCCCAAATGCCTAAATGTATAAATGTATAAATGCCTAAGTGTCAAAATGCCTAAATGCCTAAATGTATAAAAGTATAAATGCCTTAATGTCTAAACGCCTAAATGCCTAAATTCCAAAATGCCTAAATGTAGAAATGTATAAATGCCTAAGTGTCTAAATGCCTAAATGCCTAAATGTATAAAAGTATAAATGCTTAAATGTCTAAATGCCTAAGTGCCTAAATACGAAAATGCCTAAATGGACAAATTCTTAAATTCCTAAACGCCCGAATGCCTAAATGCCTAAATGCCTATGTGCCTAAGTGCCTTAATGCCTAAATGCCTAAATGCCTAAATGTGTAAATGTCCAAATACCTAAGTGTCTCAATGTATAAATACGTAACTATCTAAATGCTTAAATGCCTAAATGCTTAATAACCAATATATAAATGTCTAAATGTCTAAAGACCTAAATATCTAAATGTAAAAATGCCTAAACGTCTAAATGCCTAAATGCTTAAATACCTAATTGCGTAAATGCCTAAATGCCTAAATGCCTAAATGGTTAAATACCTAAAGCTTAAACGCTTAAATGCCTAAATGGATAAGAGACCACATGTTTAAATGTATAAATGCCTGAGTGTCTAAATGCTTAAATGCCTAAATGCATAGGTGTCTAAATGTAAAAATGCCTAAATTCCTAAATGCTTAAACGCATAATTGCCTAAACGCCTATATGCCTAAATGTATAAATGCCTATACGTCTAAACGCCTAAATGCCTAAATGTATAAATTTATAAATACTTAAATGTCTAAATGCCTAAACGCATAAATGCCGAAATGTATAAATGCCTAAATGCCTAAATGCCTAAATGTTTAAATGCTTAAATGTGTAACTGCCTAAACGCCTAAATGCCAAAATGCCTAAATGTCTAAATGTCTAAATGTACAGATGTATAAATGCTTAAATGCCTAAATACCTAAATGCCTAAATATCTAAATGTCTAAATGCCTAACCGCCTAAATGCCTAATTGCGTAAATGAATAAATGTCTAAATGCCTAAATTGGTAAATGCCTAAATGCCTAAATGCATAGGTGTCTAAGTGCCTAAATGCCTAAATGCTGAAATGCCTAAACGCCTAAATGTCTAAACGCCTAAATGTTTAAATGTATAAATGCCTAAATGTCTAAATGCCTAAATGTCTAAATACATGTGTCCAAATACCTAAATGTCTAAACGTATAAATTCTCAAATGTTTAAATGCTTAAATGCCTAACTGCCTAAATGTATAAATTCTTAAATGCCTAATTGCCTAAATGCTTAAATGTCTAAATGCCTAAATGCTTAAATGCCTAAATGCCTAAATGCCTAGATTCCTAAATGCCTAAATGCCTAAATGCCTAAATGCCTAAATTCTTAAATACCAAAATTGCTAAATGCCTAAATGCCAAAATGTCCAAATGCCTAAATACCTTAATGTCTAAATGTATAAATGACTAAATGCCTAAATGCCTAAATGCTTAAATGCCAAAATGCCTAAATGCCTAAATGCCTAATGCCTAGATGCCTAAATGCCCAAATGTCTAAACGCCTGAATGACTAAATTTCTAAAAGCCTAAATGTTTAAGTGTATAAATGCTTAAATGTATAAATGTCTAAATGCCTAAATGCGTAAATGCCTAATTGCGTAAATGCCTAAATGCCTAAATGCCTAAATGGCTAAATGCCTAAATGTACAAATGTCTAAATGTCTAAATGCCTAAATGCCTAATTGCGTAAATGCCTAAGTACCTAAATGCCTAAATGCTTAAATGTATAAATGCTTAAATGTATAAAGGTCTAAATGCCTAAATGCCTAAATGCCTAATTGCCTAAATGCCTAAATGTCTAAATGTATAAACTTATAAGTACCTAAATGCCTAAATGCCTAAATGTTTAAATGCCTAATTGTATAAATGTCTAAATGCCTAAATGCCTAAATGCCTAATTGCCTAAATGCCTAAATGTCTAAATGTATAAACTTATAAGTGCTTAAATGTCTAAATGCCTAAATGTTTAAATGCCTAATTGTATAAATGTCTAAATGCCTAAATGCCTAAATGCCTAACTGCCTAATGCCTAAATGCCTAAATGGCTAAATGCCCAAGTGAATAAATGTCTAAATGCTTAAATGGCCAAATTCCTAGATGCCTAAACGCCCAAATGCCTAAATGCTTTAATGTCTATATGCCTAAGGGCCTAAATGCCTAAATAACTAACTGTGTAAATGTCCAAATACCTAAATGTTTAAATGCATAAACGCCTAAATTTCTAAATGTGTAAATGCTTAAATGCCTAATTGCCTAAATGCTTAAATGCTTAAATGCCTAAATGTATAAATAATTAAATGAATAATTGCCTAAACGCTTAAATGCCTAAATGACTAAATGCTTAAATGACTAACTGCCTAAATGTATAAATGCTTAAATGCCTAAATGCCTAAATGCCTAAATGCCTAAATGTTTAAATGCCTAAATGCCTAAATGGCTGAATGCCTAAATTCGTAAATGCCTAAATGTATAGGAGCCTACATGTTTTACTGTACAAATTCCTAAATGTCTAAATGCCTAAATGAATAAATGCATAGGTGTATAAATGTCTAAATGCCTAAATGCCTAAATTATTAAACGCTTAAATGCCTAAACGCCTAAATGCCTAAATGTATAAATGCCTAAATATCTAAATGCCTAAATGCCTAAATGCCTAATTGCGTAAATGCTTAAATGCCTAAATGGTTAAAAGGATAAATGCCTAAATGTCTAAATGCCTAAATGTCTAAATGTCTAAATGTATAGATGTATAAATGCTTAAATGCCTAAATACCTAAATGCCTAAATATCTAAATGTCTAAATGCCTAACTGACTAAATGCGTAATTGCGTAAATGCCTAGATACCTAAATGCCTAAATGGGTAAATGCCTAAATGCCTAAATGCCTAAATGCACAGGTGTCTAAGTGCTTAAATGCCTACATGCTGAAATTCCTAAGCGCCTAAATGCCTAAACGCCTACATGTGTAAATGTATAAATGCCTAAACGTCTAAATGCCTAAATGTCTAGGTATGTGTGTCCAAATACCTAAATGTCTAAACATATAAATTCTTAAATGTCCAAATGCTTAAATGCCTAACTGCCTAAATGTATAAATGCTTAAATGCGTAATTGCCTAAATGCTTAAATGCATAAATGCCTAAATGCCCAAAATTCCTAAAAATATAAATGCTTAAATGCCTAAATGCCTAAATGCCTAAATGCTTAATGCCTAATGTATAAATGTCTAAATGCCTAAAATCCTAAATGCCTAAATGTCTAAATGTATAAATGCCTAAATGTCCAAGTGCCCAAATGCCTAAATGCTGAAACACCTAAACGCCTAAATGAGTAAACGCCTAAATGTGTAGATGTACAAATGCCTAAACGTTTAAGTGTCTAAATATATAAGTGTCCAAATACCGAAATGTCTCAGCGTATAAATGCCTAAATGTTTAAATGCTTAAATGCCTAAATGCGTAAATGCCTAAACGATTAAATTCTTAAATGCCTAAATGCCTAAATGCCTAATTGTCCAAGTGCCTAGATGCCAAAATGCCTACATGTATAAATGACTAAATGGCTAAGTGCCTAAATGTCTAAATGCCTAAATGACTAAGTACGTATATACATAAATGCCGAAACGTATAAATTTCTACATATTTAAATGCCTGAACGCTTAAATGCCTAATTGCCTAAATGCTTAAATGCCTAAATGCGTAAATGCCTAAACGATTAAATCCTTAAATGCCTAAATGCCTATATGTCTAAATGCCTAAATGCCTAAATGCCTAAATGCCTTAATGCTTAAATACCAAAATTCCTAAATGCCTAAATGCCAACATGTCCAAATGCCTAAATACCTAAATGTCTAAATGTATAAATGACTAAATGCCCGAATGCCTAAATGCCAAAATGCCTAAATGCCTAAATGCCTAATGCCTACATGCCTAAATGCCCAAATGTCTAAACGCCTGAATGACTAAATTTCTAAAAGCTTAAATGTTTAAGTGTATAAATGCTTAAATGTATAAATGTCTAAATGCTTAAATGCGTAAATGCCTAATTGCGTAAATACCTAAATGCCTAAATGCCAAAATGCTTAAATGGCTAAATGCCTAAATGTATAAATGTCTAAATGTCTAAATGCCTAAATGCCTAATTGCGTAAATGCCTAAGTACCTAAATGCCTAAATGCTTAAATGTATAAATGCTTAAATGTATAAAGGTCTAAATGCCTAAATGCCTAAATGCCTAATTGCGTAAATGCGTAAATGCCTAAATGGCTAAATACCTAAATGTGTAAATGTCTAAATGCCTAAATGCCTAAATGCCTAATGCCTACATGCCTAAATGCCCAAATGTCTAAACGCCTAAATGGCTAAATTTCTAAAAGCCTAAATGCTTAAATGTATAAACGCTTAAATGTCTAAATGCCTAAGTGCCTAAATGCTTAATTGCGTAAATGCTTAAATGCCTAAATGGTTAAAGCCTAAATGCTTAAATGCCTAAATTGATAAGAACCTACATGTTTAAATGTATAAATGCCTAATTATCTATATGCCTAAATGCCTAAATGAATAATTGCGTTAGTGCCTAAATGCCTAAATGCCTAAATGGCTAAGTGCTTAAATGTATAAATGTCTAAATGCCTAAATGCTTAAATGCCTATATGCCTAAATGCTTAAATGCCTAAATGCCTAAATGCCTAAATTCCTAAATGTCTAAATGCTTAAATGCCCAATTGCCTAAATGCCTAAATGCTTAAATGCCTAAATGTCTAAATGTATAAATGTCTAAATGCTTAAATGCCTAACTGCTTAAATGTATAAATACTTAGATGCCTAAATGCCTATATGTTTAAATTCCTAAATGCCTAATGCCTACATGCCTAAATGCCCAAATGTCTAAACGCCTAAATGGCTAAATTTCTAAAAGCCTAAATGCTTAAATGTATAAACGCTTAAATGTCTAAATGCCTAAGTGCCTAAATGCTTAATTGCGTAAATGCTTAAATGCCTAAATGGTTAAAAACCTAAATGCTTAAATGCCTGAATTGATAAGAGCCTACATGTTTAAATGTATAAATGCCTAATTATCTATATGCCTAAATGAATAATTGCGTAAGTGCCTAAATGCCTAAATGCCTAAATGGCTAAGTGCTTAAATGTATAAATGTCTAAATGCCTAAATGCTTAAATACCTAAATGCCTAAATGCTTAAATGCCTAAATGCCTAAATGCCTAAATTCCTAAATGTCTAAATGTTTAAATGCCTAATTGCCTAAATGCCTAAATGCTTAAATGCCTAAATGTCTAAATGTATAAATGTCTAAATGCTTAAATGCCTAACTGCTTAACGTATAAATACTTAAATGCCTAAATGCCTATATGTCTAAATGCCTAAATGCCTAAATGCCTAAATGCCTAAATGCCTAAATAGGCAAATGCCTAAATGCTTAAATGCCTAAATGCCTAAATGTATAGGAGCCTACATGTTTAACTGTATAAATGCCTAAATGTCTAAATGCTTAAATGCCTAAATGCATTAGTGTCTAAATGCTTAAATGCCTAAATGCCTAAATTATTAAACGCTTAAATGCCTAAACGCCTAAATGCCTAAATGTACAAATGCGTAAACGTCTAAATGCCTAAATGTCTAAATGTATAAATTTATAAATAATTAAATGTCTAAATGACTAAATGTTTAAATGCTTAATTGTATAATTGTCTAAATGCCTAAATGCCTAAATGCCTAAATGACTAAATGCCTAAATGCCTATACGCCTAAGTACCTAAATGCCTAAATGCGTTGATTCCTATATACCGAAATGCTTAAATAGCCAAATTCCTAGATGCCTAAACGTCACAATGCCTAAATGCCTAAATGTCTATATGCCTAAATGCCTAAATGCTTAAATGCCTAACTGCCTAAATGTATAAATGCTTAAATGCGTAATTGCCTAAATGCTTAAATGCATAAATGCCTAAATGCCCAAAATTCCTAAAAATATAAATGCTTAAATGCCTAAATGCCTAAATGCCTAAATGCTTAATGCCTAATGTATAAATGTCTAAATGCCTAAAATCCTAAATGCCTAAATGTCTAAATGTATAAATGCCTAAATGTCCAAGTGCCCAAATGCCTAAATGCTGAAACACCTAAACGCCTAAATGTGTAGATGTACAAATGCCTAAACGTTTAAGTGTCTAAATATATAAGTGTCCAAATACCGAAATGTCTCAGCGTATAAATGCCTAAATGTTTAAATGCTTAAATGCCTAAATGCGTAAATGCCTAAACGATTAAATTCTTAAATGCCTAAATGCCTAAATGCCTAATTGTCCAAGTGCCTAGATGCCAAAATGCCTACATGTATAAATGACTAAATGGCTAAGTGCCTAAATGTCTAAATGCCTAAATGACTAAGTACGTATATACATAAATGCCGAAACGTATAAATTTCTACATATTTAAATGCCTGAACGCTTAAATGCCTAATTGCCTAAATGCTTAAATGCCTAAATGCGTAAATGCCTATCCGATTAAATCCTTAAATGCCTAAATGCCTATATGTCTAAATGCCTAAATGCCTAAATGCCTAAATGCCTAAATGCTTAAATACCAAAATTCCTAAATGCCTAAATGCCAACATGTCCAAATGCCTAAATATCTAAATGTCTAAATGTATAAATGACTAAATGCCCGAATGCCTAAATGCCAAAATGCCTAAATGCCTAAATGCCTAATGGCTACATGCCTAAATGCCCAAATGTCTAAACGCCTGAATGACTAAATTTCTAAAAGCCTAAATGTTTAAGTGTATAAATGCTTAAATGTATAAATGTCTAAATGCTTAAATGCGTAAATGCCTAATTGCGTAAATACCTAAATGCCTAAATGCCAAAATGCTTAAATGGCTAAATGCCTAAATGTATAAATGTCTAAATGTCTAAATGCCTAAATGCCTAATTGCGTAAATGCCTAAGTACCTAAATGCCTAAATGCTTAAATGTATAAATGCTTAAATGTATAAAGGTCTAAATGCCTAAATGCCTAAATGCCTAATTGCGTAAATGCGTAAATGCCTAAATGGCTAAATACCTAAATGTGTAAATGTCTAAATGCCTAAATGCCTAAATGCCTAATGCCTACATGCCTAAATGCCCAAATGTCTAAACGCCTAAATGGCTAAATTTCTAAAAGCCTAAATGCTTAAATGTATAAACGCTTAAATGTCTAAATGCCTAAGTGCCTAAATGCTTAATTGCGTAAATGCTTAAATGCCTAAATGGTTAAAGCCTAAATGCTTAAATGCCTAAATTGATAAGAGCCTATATGTTTAAATGTATAAATGCCTAATTATCTATATGCCTAAATGCCTAAATGAATAATTGCGTTAGTGCCTAAATGCCTAAATGCCTAAATGGCTAAATGCTTAAATGTATAAATGCCTAAATGCCTAAATTCCTAAATGTCTAAATGCTTAAATGCCCAATTGCCTAAATGCCTAAATGCTTAAATGCCTAAATGTCTAAATGTATAATTGTCTAAATGCTTAAATGCCTAACTGCTTAAATGTATAAATACTTAAATGCCTAAATGCCTAAATGCTTAAATGCCTAAATGCCTAAATGCCTAAATTCCTAAATGTCTAAATGCTTAAATGCCCAATTGCCTAAATGCCTAAATGCTTAAATGCCTAAATGTCTAAATGTATAAATGTCTAAATGCTTAAATGCCTAACTGCTTAAATGTATAAATACTTAAATGCCTAAATGCCTATATGTTTAAATTCCTAAATGCCTAATGCCTACATGCCTAAATGCCCAAATGTCTAAACGCCTAAATGGCTAAATTTCTAAAAGCCTAAATGCTTAAATGTATAAACGCTTAAATGTCTAAATGCCTAAGTGCCTAAATGCTTAATTGCGTAAATGCTTAAATGCCTAAATGGTTAAAAACCTAAATGCCTAAATGCCTGAATTGATAAGAGCCTACATGTTTAAATGTATAAATGCCTAATTATCTATATGCCTAAATGCCTAAATGAATAATTGCGTAAGTGCCTAAATGCCTAAATGCCTAAATGGCTAAGTGCTTAAATGTATAAATGTCTAAATGCCTAAATGCTTAAATACCTAAATGCCTAAATGCTTAAATGCCTAAATGCCTAAATGCCTAAATTCCTAAATGTCTAAATGTTTAAATGCCTAATTGCCTAAATGCCTAAATGCTTAAATGCCTAAATGTCTAAATGTATAAATGTCTAAATGCTTAAATGCCTAACTGCTTAACGTATAAATACTTAAATGCCTAAATGCCTATATGTCTAAATGCCTAAATGCCTAAATGCCTAAATGCCTAAATGCCTAAATAGGCAAATGCCTAAATGCTTAAATGCCTAAATGCCTAAATGTATAGGAGCCTACATGTTTAACTGTATAAATGCCTAAATGTCTAAATGCTTAAATGCCTAAATGCATTAGTGTCTAAATGCTTAAATGCCTAAATGCCTAAATTATTAAACGCTTAAATGCCTAAACGCCTAAATGCCTAAATGTACAAATGCGTAAACGTCTAAATGCCTAAATGTCTAAATGTATAAATTTATAAATAATTAAATGTCTAAATGACTAAATGTTTAAATGCTTAATTGTATAATTGTCTAAATGCCTAAATGCCTAAATGCCTAAAAGACTAAATGCCTAAATGCCTATACGCCTAAGTACCTAAATGCCTAAATGCGTTGATTCCTATATACCGAAATGCTTAAATAGCCAAATTCCTAGATGCCTAAACGCCACAATGCCTAAATGCCTAAATGTCTATATGCCTAAATGCCTAAATGCGTAAATGCCTAAATGTGTAAATGTCCAAATACCTAAATGTCTAAATGCCTAAATGTCTAAATGCCTAAGTGCCTAACTGCCTAAATGTACAAATGCTTAAATGCTTAATTGCCTAAATGTCTAAATGTATAGATGTATAAATGCTTAATGCCTAATGTATAAATGCCTAAATGTCTAAATGCCTAAATGCCTAAATGCCTGAATGGCTAAGTGCCTAAATGTATAAATATCTAAATGCCTAAATGCTTAAATGCCTAATTGCGTAAATGCCTAAGTGCCTAAATGCCAAAATGGTTAAATGTATAAATGCCTAATTATCTAATTGCCTAAATGGTTAAATGCCTAATTGCGTAAATGCTTAAATGCCTAAATGCCTAAATCGTTAAATGACCAAATGCCTAATAGCCTAAATGCCTAAATCGGTAAGAGCCTACATGTTTAAGTGTATAAATGCCTAAATGTCTAAATGCTTAAATGCCTAAATGCATTAGTGTCTAAATGCCTAAATGCCTAAATGCCTAAATTATTAAACGCTTAAATGCCTAAACGCCTAAATGCCTAAATGTACAAATGCGTAAACGTCTAAATGCCTAAATGTCTAAATGTATAAATTTATAAATGATTAAATGTCTAAATGACTAAATGTTTAAATGCTTAATTGTATAATTGTCTAAATGCCTAAATGCCTAAATGCCTAAATGACTAAATGCCTAAATGCCTATACGCCTAAGTACCTAAATGCCTAAATGCGTTAATTCCTATATACCGAAATGCTTAAATAGCCAAATTCCTAGATGCCTAAACGCCACAATGCCTAAATGCCTAAATGTCTATATGCCTAAATGCCTAAATGCGTAAATGCCTAAATGTGTAAATGTCCAAATACCTAAATGTCTAAATGCCTAAATGTCTAAATGCCTAAATGCCTAACTGCCTAAATGTACAAATGCTTAAATGCTTAATTGCCTAAATGTCTAAATGCCGAAATGCCTAAATGCTTAATGCCTAATGTATAAATGCCTAAATGTCTAAATGCATAAATGCCTAAATGCCTGAATGGCTAAGTGCCTAAATGTATAAATGTCTAAATGCCTAAATGCTTAAATGCCTAATTGCCTAAATGCCTAAGTGAATAAATGCCAAAATGGTTAAATGTATAAATGCCTAATTATTTAATTGCCTAAATGGTTAAATGCCTAATTGCGTAAATGCTTAAATGCCTAAATGCCTAAATCGTTAAATGACCAAATGCCTAATAGCCTAAATGCCTAAATTGGTAAGAGCCTACATGTCTAAATGCCTAAATGGCTAAATGTATAAATGTCTAAGTGCAAAATTGATAAGGGCCTACATGCCTAAATGCCCAAATGCCTAAATGTATAAATGTATAAATGCCTAAGTGTCAAAATGCCTAAATGCCTAAATGTATAAAAGTATAAATGCCTTAATGTCTAAACGCCTAAATGCCTAAATTCCAAAATGCCTAAATGTAGAAATGTATAAATGCCTAAGTGTCTAAATGCCTAAATGTGTAAAAGTATAAATGCTTAAATGTCTAAATGCCTAAGTGCCTAAATACGAAAATGCTTAAATGGACAAATTCTTAAATTCCTAAACGCCCGAATGCCTAAATGCCTAAATGCCTATGTGCCTAAGTGCCTTAATGCCTAAATGCCTAAATGCCTAAATGTGTAAATGTCCAAATACCTAAGTGTCTCAATGTATAAATGCGTAACTATCTAAATGCTTAAATGCCTAAATGCTTAATAACCAATATATAAATGTCTAAATGTCTAAAGACCTAAATATCTAAATGTAAAAATGCCTAAACGTCTAAATGCCTAAATGCTTAAATACCTAATTGCGTAAATGCCTAAATGCCTAAATGCCTAAATGGTTAAATACCTAAAGCCTAAACGCTTAAATGCCTAAATGGATAAGAGACCACATGTTTAAATGTATAAATGCCTGAGTGTCTAAATGTAAAAATGCCTAAATTCCTAAATGCTTAAACGCATAAATGCCTAAACGCCTATATGCCTAAGTGTATAAATGCCTATACGTCTAAACGTCTAAATGCCTAAATGTATAAATTTATAAATACTTAAATGTCTAAATGCCTAAACGCATAAATGCCGAAATGTGTAAATGCCTAAATGCCTAAATGCCTAAATGTTTAAATGCTTAAATGTGTAACTGCCTAAACGCCTAAATGCCAAAATGCCTAAATGTCTAAATGTCTAAATCTACAGATGTATAAATGCTTAAATGCCTAAATACCTAAATGCCTAAATATCTAAATGTCTAAATGCCTAACCGCCTAAATGCCTAATTGCGTAAATGCCTAAATGTCTAAATGCCTAAATTGGTAAATGCCTAAATACCTAAATGCATAGGTGTCTAAGTGCCTAAATGCCTAAATGCTGAAATGCCTAAACGCCTAAATGTCTAAACGCCTAAATGTTTAAATGTATAAATGCCTAATTGTCTAAATGCCTAAATGTCTAAATACATGTGTCCAAATACCTAAATGTCTAAACGTATAAATTCTCAAATGTTTAAATGCTTAAATGCCTAACTGCCTAAATGTATAAATTCTTAAATGCTTAATTGCCTAAATGTTTAAATGTCTAAATGCCTAAATGCTTAAATGCCTAAATGCCTAAATGCCTAGATTCCTAAATGCCTAAATGCCTAAATGCCTAAATGCCTAAATTCTTAAATACCAAAATTCCTAAATGCCTAAATGCCAAAATGTCCAAATGCCTAAATACCTAAATGTCTAAATGTATAAATGACTAAATGCCTAAATGCTTAAATGCCAAAATGCCTAAATGCCTAAATGCCTAATGCCTAGATGCCTAAATGCCCAAATGTCTAAACGCCTGAATGACTAAATTTCTAAAAGCCTAAATGTTTAAGTGTATAAATGCTTAAATGTATAAATGTCTAAATGCCTAAATGCGTTAATGCCTAATTGTGTAAATGCCTAAATGCCTAAATGCCTAAATGGCTAAATGCCTAAATGTACAAATGTCTAAATGTCTAAATGCCTAAATGCCTAATTGCGTAAATGCCTAAGTACCTAAATGCCTAAATGCTTAAATGTATAAATGCTTAAATGTATAAAGGTCTAAATGCCTAAATGCCTAAATGCCTAATTGCCTAAATGCCTAAATGTCTAAATGTATAAACTTATAAGTACCTAAATGCCTAAATGCCTAAATGTTTAAATGCCTAATTGTATAAATGTCTAAATGCCTAAATGCCTAAATGCCTAATTGCCTAAATGCCTAAATGTCTAAATGTATAAACTTATAAGTGCTTAAATGTCTAAATGCCTAAATGTTTAAATGCCTAATTGTATAAATGTCTAAATGTCTAAATGCCTAAATGCCTAACTGCCTAATGCCTAAATGCCTAAATGGCTAAATGCCCAAGTGAATAAATGTCTAAATGCTTAAATGGCCAAATTCCTAGATGCCTAAACGCCCAAATGCCTAAATGCTTTAATGTCTATATGCCTAAGTGCATAAATGCCTAAATAACTAAATGTGTAAATGTCCAAATACCTAAATGTTTAAATGCATAAACGCCTAAATTTCTAAATGTGTAATTGCTTAAATGCCTAATTGCCTAAATGCTGAAATGCTTAAATGCCTAAATGTATAAATAATTAAATGAATAATTGCCTAAACGCTTAAATGCCTAAATGACTAAATGCTTAAATGACTAACTGCCTAAATGTATAAATGCTTAAATGCCTAAATGCCTAAATGCCTAAATGCCTAAATGTTTAAATGCCTAAATGCCTAAATGGCTGAATGCCTAAATTCGTAAATGCCTAAATGTATAGGAGCCTACATGTTTTACTGTACAAATTCCTAAATGTCTAAATGCCTAAATGAATAAATGCATAGGTGTATAAATGTCTAAATGCCTAAATGCCTAAATTATTAAACGCTTAAATGCCTAAACGCCTAAATGCCTAAATGTATAAATGCCTAAATATCTAAATGCCTAAATGCCTAAATGCCTAATTGCGTAAATGCTTAAATGCCTAAATGGTTAAAAGGATAAATGCCTAAATGTCTAAATGCCTAAATGTCTAAATGTCTAAATGTATAGATGTATAAATGCTTAAATGCCTAAATACCTAAATGCCTAAATATCTAAATGTCTAAATGCCTAACTGACTAAATGCGTAATTGTGTAAATGCCTAGATACCTAAATGCCTAAATGGGTAAATGCCCAAATGCCTAAATGCACAGGTGTCTAAGTGCTTAAATGCCTACATGCTGAAATTCCTAAACGCCTAAATGCCTAAAGGCCTACATGTGTAAATGTATAAATGCCTAAACGTCTAAATGCCTAAATGTCTAAGTATGTGTGTCCAAATACCTAAATGTCTAAACATATAAATTCTTAAATGTCCAAATGCTTAAATGCCTAACTGCCTAAATGTATAAATGCTTAAATGCGTAATTGCCTAAATGCTTAAATGCATAAATGCCTAAATGCCCAAAATTCCTAAAAATATAAATGCTTAAATGCCTAAATGCCTAAATGCCTAAATGCTTAATGCCTAATGTATAAATGTCTAAATGCCTAAAATCCTAAATGCCTAAATGTCTAACTGTATAAATGCCTAAATGTCAAAGTGCCCAAATGCCTAAATGCTGAAACACCTAAACGCCTAAATGAGTAAACGCCTAAATGTGTAGATGTACAAATGCCTAAACGTTTAAGTGTCTAAATATATAAGTGTCCAAATACCGAAATGTCTCAGCGTATAAATGCCTAAATGTTTAAATGCTTAAATGCCTAAATGCGTAAATGCCTAAACGATTAAATTCTTAAATGCCTAAATGCCTAAATGCCTAATTGTCCAAGTGCCTAGATGCCAAAATGCCTACATATATAAATGACTAAATGGCTAAGTGCCTAAATGTCTAAATGCCTAAATGACTAAGTACGTATATACATAAATGCCGAAACGTATAAATTTCTACATATTTAAATGCCTGAACGCTTAAATGCCTAATTGCCTAAATGCTTAAATGCCTAAATGCGTAAATGCCTAAACGATTAAATCCTTAAATGCCTAAATGCCTATATGTCTAAATGCCTAAATGCCTAAATGCCTAAATACCTAAATGCTTAAATACCAAAATTCCTAAATGCCTAAATGCCAACATGTCCAAATGCCTAAATACCTAAATGTCTAAATGTATAAATGACTAAATGCCCGAATGCCTAAATGCCAAAATGCCTAAATGCCTAAATCCCTAATGCCTACATGCCTAAATGCCCAAATGTCTAAACGCCTGAATGACTAAATTTCTAAAAGCCTAAATGTTTAAGTGTATAAATGCTTAAATGTATAAATGTCTAAATGCTTAAATGCGTAAATGCCTAATTGCGTAAATGCCTAAATGCCTAAATGCCTAAATGCCTAAATGGCTAAATGCCTAAATGTATAAATGTCTAAATGTCTAAATGCCTAAATGCCTAATTGCGTAAATGCCTAAGTACCTAAATGCCTAAATGCTTAAATGCCTAATTGCGTAAATGCGTAAATGCCTAAATGGCTAAATACCTAAATGTGTAAATGTCTAAATGCCTAAATGCCTAAATGCCTAATGCCTACATGCCTAAATGCCCAAATGTCTAAACGCCTAAATGGCTAAATTTCTAAAAGCCTAAATGCTTAAATGTATAAACGCTTAAATGTCTAAATGCCTAAGTGCCTAAATGCTTAATTGCGTAAATGCTTAAATGCCCAAATGGTTAAAGCCTAAATGCTTAAATGCCTAAATTGATAAGAGCCTACATGTTTAAATGTATAAATGCCTAATTATCTATATGCCTAAATGCCTAAATGAATAATTGCGTTAGTGCCTAAATGCCTAAATGCCTAAATGGCTAAGTGCTTAAATGTATAAATGCCTAAATGCTTAAATGCCTAAATGCCTAAATGCTTAAATGCCTAAATGCCTAAATGCCTAAATTCCTAAATGTCTAAATGCTTAAATGCCCAATTGCCTAAATGCCTAAATGCTTAAATGCCTAAATGTCTAAATGTATAAATGTCTAAATGCTTAAATGCCTAACTGCTTAAATGTATAAATACTTAAATGCCTAAATGCCTATATGTTTAAATTCCTAAATGCCTAATGCCTACATGCCTAAATGCCCAAATGTCTAAACGCCTAGATGGCTAAATTTCTAAAAGCCTAAATGCTTAAATGTATAAACGCTTAAATGTCTAAATGCCTAAGTGCCTAAATGCTTAATTGCGTAAATGCTTAAATGCCTAAATGGTTAAAAACCTAAATGCTTAAATGCCTGAATTGATAAGAGCCTACATGTTTAAATGTATAAATGCCTAATTATCTATATGCCTAAATGCCTAAATGAATAATTGCGTAGGTGCCTAAATGCCTAAATGCCTAAATGGCTAAGTGCTTAAATGTATAAATGTCTAAATGCCTAAATGCTTAAATACCTAAATGCCTAAATGCTTAAATGCCTAAATGCCTAAATGCCTAAATTCCTAAATGTCTAAATGTTTAAATGCCTAATTGCCTAAATGCCTAAATGCTTAAATGCCTAAATGTCTAAATGTATAAATGTCTAAATGCTTAAATGCCTAACTGCTTAACGTATAAATACTTAAATGCCTAAATGCCTATATGTCTAAATGCCTAAATGCCTAAATGCCTAAATGCCTAAATGCCTAAATGCCTAAATAGGCAAATGCCTAAATGCTTAAATGCCTAAATGCCTAAATGTATAGGAGCCTACATGTTTAACTGTATAAATGCCTAAATGTCTAAATGCTTAAATGCCTAAATGCATTAGTGTCTAAATGCTTAAATGCGTAAATGCCTAAATTATTAAACGCTTAAATGCCTAAACGCCTAAATGCCTAAATGTACAAATGCGTAAACGTCTAAATGCCTAAATGTCTAAATGTATAAATTTATAAATAATTAAATGTCTAAATGACTAAATGTTTAAATGCTTAATTGTATAATTGTCTAAATGCCTAAATGCCTAAATGCCTAAATGACTAAATGCCTAAATGCCTATACGCCTAAGTACCTAAATGCCTAAATGCGTTAATTCCTATATACCGAAATGCTTAAATAGCCAAATTCCTAGATGCCTAAACGCCACAATGCCTAAATGCCTAAATGTCTATATGCCTAAATGCCTAAATGCGTAAATGCCTAAATGTGTAAATGTCCAAATACCTAAATGTCTAAATGCCTAAATGTCTAAATGCCTAAGTGTCTAACTGCCTAAATGTACAAATGCTTAAATGCTTAATTGCCTAAATGTCTAAATGTATAGATGTATAAATGCTTAATGCCTAATGTATAAATGCCTAAATGTCTAAATGCCTAAATGCCTAAATGCCTGAATGGCTAAGTGCCTAAATGTATAAATGTCTAAATGCCTAAATGCTAAAATGCCTAATTGCGTAAATGCCTAATTGCCTAAATGCCAAAATAGTTAAATGTATAAATGCCTAATTATCTAATTGCCTAAATGGTTAAATGCCTAATTGCGTAAATGCTGAAATGCCTAAATGCCTAAATCGTTAAATGACCAAATGCCTAATAGCCTAAATGCCTAAATTGGTAAGAGCCTACATGTTTAAGTGTATAAATGCCTAAATGTCTAAATGCTTAAATGCCTAAATGCATTAGTGTCTAAATGCCTAAATGCCTAAATGCCTAAATTATTAAACGCTTAAATGCCTAAACGCCTAAATGCCTAAATGTACAAATGCGTAAACGTCTAAATGCCTAAATGTCTAAATGTATAAATTTATAAATGATTAAATGTCTAAATGACTAAATGTTTAAATGCTTAATTGTATAATTGTCTAAATGCCTAAATGCCTAAATGCCTAAATGACTAAATGCCTAAATGCCTATACGCCTAAGTACCTAAATGCCTAAATGCGTTAATTCCTATATACCGAAATGCTTAAATAGCCAAATTCCTAGATGCCTAAACGCCACAATGCCTAAATGCCTAAATGTCTATATGCCTAAATGCCTAAATGCGTAAATGCCTAAATGTGTAAATGTCCAAATACCTAAATGTCTAAATGCCTAAATGTCTAAATGCCTAAATGCCTAACTGCCTAAATGTACAAATGCTTAAATGCTTAATTGCCTAAATGTCTAAATGCTGAAATGCCTAAATGCTTAATGCCTAATGTATAAATGCCTAAATGTCTAAATGCATAAATGCCTAAATGCCTGAATGGTTAAGTGCCTAAATGTATAAATGTCTAAATGCCTAAATGCTTAAATGCCTAATTGCGTAAATGCCTAAGTGAATAAATGCCAAAATGGTTAAATGTATAAATGCCTAATTATTTAATTGCCTAAATGGTTAAATGCCTAATTGCGTAAATGCTTAAATGCCTAAATGCCTAAATCGTTAAATGACCAAATGCCTAATAGCCTAAATGCCTAAATTGGTAAGAGCCTACATGTCTAAATGCCTAAATGGCTAAATGTATAAATGTCTAAGTGCAAAATTGATAAGGGCCTACATGCCTAAATGCCCAAATGCCTAAATGTATAAATGTATAAATGCCTAAGTGTCAAAATGCCTAAATGCCTAAATGTATAAAAGTATAAATGCCTTAATGTCTAAACGCCTAAATGCCTAAATTCCAATATGCCTAAATGTAGAAATGTATAAATGCCTAAGTGTCTAAATGCCTAAATGCCTAAATGTATAAAAGTATAAATGTTTAAATGTCTAAATGCCTAAGTGCCTAAATACGAAAATGCCTAAATGGACAAATTCTTAAATTCCTAAACGCCCGAATGCCTAAATGCCTAAATGCCTATGTGCCTAAGTGCCTTAATGCCTAAATGCCTAAAGGCCTAAATGTGTAAATGTCCAAATACCTAAGTGTCTCAATGTATAAATGCGTAACTATCTAAATGCTTAAATGCCTAAATGCTTAATAACCAATATGTAAATGTCTAGATGTCTAAAGACCTAAATATCTAAATGTAAAAATGCCTAAACGTCTAAATGCCTAAATGCTTAAATACCTAATTGCGTAAATGCCTAAATGCCTAAATGCCTAAATGGTTAAATACCTAAAGCCTAAACGCTTAAATGCCTAAATGGATAAGAGACCACATGTTTAAATGTATAAATGCCTGAGTGTCTAAATGCTTAAATGCCTAAATGCATAGGTGTCTAAATGTAAAAATGCCTAAATTCCTAAATGCTTAAACGCATAAATGCCTAAACGCCTATATGCCTAAGTGTATAAATGCCTATACGTCTAAACGCCTAAATGCCTAAATGTATAAATTTATAAATACTTAAATGTCTAAATGCCTAAACGCATAAATGCCGAAATGCATAAATGCCTAAATGCCTAAATGCCTAAATGTTTAAATGCTTAAATGTGTAACTGCCTAAACGCCTAAATGCCAAAATGCCTAAATGTCTAAATGTCTAAATGTACAGATGTATAAATGCTTAAATGCCTAAATACCTAAATGCCTAAATATCTAAATGTCTAAATGCCTAACCACCTAGATGCCTAATTGCGTAAATGCTTAAATGTCTAAATGCCTAAATTGGTAAATGCCTAAATGCCTAAATGCATAGGTGTCTAAGTGCCTAAATGCCTAAATGCTGAAATGCCTAAACGCCTAAATGTCTAAACGCCTAAATGTCTAAACGCCTAAATGTTTAAATGTATAAATGCATAATGTCTAAATGCCTAAATGTCTAAATACATGTGTCCAAATACCTAAATGTCTAAACGTATAAATTCTCAAATGTCTAAATGCTTAAATGCCTAACTGCCTAAATGTATAAATTCTTAAATGCCTAATTGCCTAAATGTCTAAATGCCTAAATGCTTAAATGCCTAAATGCCTAAATGCCTAGATTCCTAAATGCCTAAATGCCTAAATGCCTAAATTCTGAAATACCAAAATTCCTAAATGCCTAAATGCCAAAATGTCCAAATGCCTAAATACCTAAATGTCTAAATGTATAAATGACTAAATGCCTAAATGCTTAAATGCCAAAATGCCTAAATGCCTAAATGCCTAATGCCTAGATGCCTAAATGCCCAAATGTCTAAACGCCTGAATGACTAAATTTCTAAAAGCCTAAATGTTTAAGTGTATAAATGCTTAAATGTATAAATGTCTAAATGCCTAAATGCGTAAATGCCTAATTGCGTAAATACCTAAATGCCTAAATGCCTAAATGGCTAAATGCCTAAATGTACAAATGTCTAAATGTCTAAATGCTTAAATGCCTAATTGCGTAAATGCCTAAGTACCTAAATGCCTAAATGCTTAAATTTATAAATGCCTAAATGCCTAAATGCCTAATTGCGCAAATGCGTAAATGCCTAAATGGCTAAATACCTAAATGTATAAATGTCTAAATGCCTAAATGCCTAAATGCCTAATGCCTACATGCCTAAATGCCCAAATGTCTAAACGCCTAAATGGCTAAATTTTTAAAAGCCTAAATGCTTAAATGTATAAACGCTTAAATGTCTAAATGCCTAAGTGCCTAAATGCTTAATTGCGTAAATGCTTAAATGCCTAAATGGTTAAAAGCCTAAATGCTTAAATGCCTAAATTGATAAGAGCCTACATGTTTAAATGTATAAATGCCTAATTATCTATATGCCTAAATGCCTAAATGAATAATTGCGTAAGTGCCTAAATGCCTAAATGTCTAAATGGCTAAGTGCTTAAATGTATAAATGTCTAAATGCCTAAATGCTGAAATGCCTAAATGCTTAAGTGCTTAAATGCCTAAATGCCTAAATGCCTAAATTCCTAAATGTCTAAATGCTTAAATTCCTAATTGCCTAAATGCCTAAATGCTTAAATGCCTAAATGTCTAAATGTATAAATGTCTAAATGCTTAAATGCCTAACTGCCTAAATGTATAAATACTTAAATGCCTAAATGCCCATATGTCTAAATGCCTAAATGCCTAAATGCCTAAATGCCTAAATAGGCAAATGCCTAAATGCTTAAATGCCTTTATGCCTAAATGTATAAGAGCCTACATGTTTAACTGTATAAATGCCTAAATGTCTAAATGCTTAAATGCCTAAATGCATTTGTGTCTAAATGCCTAAATGCCTAAATGCCTAAATTATTAAACGCTTAAATGCCTAAACGCCTAAATGCCTAAATGTACAAATGCGTAAACGTCTAAATGCCTAAATGTCTAAATGTATAAATTTATAAATGATTAAATGTCTAAATGACTAAATGGTTAAATGCTTAATTGTATAATTGTCTAAATGCCTAAATGCCTAAATGCCTTAATGTCTAAACGCCTAAATGCCTAAATTCCAATATGCCTAAATGTAGAAATGTATAAATGCCTAAGTGTCTAAATGCCTAAATGCCTAAATGTATAAAAGTATAAATGTTTAAATGTCTAAATGCCTAAGTGCCTAAATACGAAAATGCCTAAATGGACAAATTCTTAAATTCCTAAACGCCCGAATGCCTAAATGCCTAAATGCCTATGTGCCTAAGTGCCTTAATGCCTAAATGCCTAAAGGCCTAAATGTGTAAATGTCCAAATACCTAAGTGTCTCAATGTATAAATGCGTAACTATCTAAATGCTTAAATGCCTAAATGCTTAATAACCAATATATAAATGTCTAGATGTCTAAAGACCTAAATATCTAAATGTAAAAATGCCTAAACGTCTAAATGCCTAAATGCTTAAATACCTAATTGCGTAAATGCCTAAATGCCTAAATGCCTAAATGGTTAAATACCTAAAGCCTAAACGCTTAAATGCCTAAATGGATAAGAGACCACATGTTTAAATGTATAAATGCCTGAGTGTCTAAATGCTTAAATGCCTAAATGCATAGGTGTCTAAATGTAAAAATGCCTAAATTCCTAAATGCTTAAACGCATAAATGCCTAAACGCCTATATGCCTAAGTGTATAAATGCCTATACGTCTAAACGCCTAAATGCCTAAATGTATAAATTTATAAATACTTAAATGTCTAAATGCCTAAACGCATAAATGCCGAAATGCATAAATGCCTAAATGCCTAAATGCCTAAATGTTTAAATGCTTAAATGTGTAACTGCCTAAACGCCTAAATGCCAAAATGCCTAAATGTCTAAATGTCTAAATGTACAGATGTATAAATGCTTAAATGCCTAAATACCTAAATGCCTAAATATCTAAATGTCTAAATGCCTAACCACCTAGATGCCTAATTGCGTAAATGCCTAAATGTCTAAATGCCTAAATTGGTAAATGCCTAAATGCCTAAATGCATAGGTGTCTAAGTGCCTAAATGCCTAAATGCTGAAATGCCTAAACGCCTAAATGTCTAAACGCCTAAATGTTTAAATGCCTAAATGTCTAAATACATGTGTCCAAATACCTAAATGTCTAAACGTATAAATTCTCAAATGTCTAAATGCTTAAATGCCTAACTGCCTAAATGTATAAATTCTTAAATGCCTAATTGCCTAAATGTCTAAATGCCTAAATGCTTAAATGCCTAAATGCCTAAATGCCTAGATTCCTAAATGCCTAAATGCCTAAATGCCTAAATGCCTAAATTCTGAAATACCAAAATTCCTAAATGCCTAAATGCCAAAATGTCCAAATGCCTAAATACCTAAATGTCTAAATGTATAAATGACTAAATGCCTAAATGCTTAAATGCCAAAATGCCTAAATGCCTAAATGCCTAATGCCTAGATGCCTAAATGCCCAAATGTCTAAACGCCTGAATGACTAAATTTCTAAAAGCCTAAATGTTTAAGTGTATAAATGCTTAAATGTATAAATGTCTAAATGCCTAAATGCGTAAATGCCTATTTGCGTAAATGCCTAAATGCCTAAATGCCTAAATGGCTAAATGCCTAAATGTACAAATGTCTAAATGTCTAAATGCTTAAATGCCTAATTGCGTAAATGCCTAAGTACCTAAATGCCTAAATGCTTAAATTTATAAATGCTTAAATGTATAAAGGTCTAAATGCCTAAATGCCTAAATGCCTAATTGCGTAAATGCGTAAATGCCTAAATGGCTAAATACCTAAATGTATAAATGTCTAAATGCCTAAATGCCTAAATGCCTAATGCCTACATGCCTAAATGCCCAAATGTCTAAACGCCTAAATGGCTAAATTTTTAAAAGCCTAAATGCTTAAATGTATAAACGCTTAAATGTCTAAATGCCTAAGTGCCTAAATGCTTAATTGCGTAAATGCTTAAATGCCTAAATGGTTAAAAGCCTAAATGCTTAAATGCCTAAATTGATAAGAGCCTACATGTTTAAATGTATAAATGCCTAATTATCTATATGCCTAAATGCCTAAATGAATAATTGCGTAAGTGCCTAAATGCCTAAATGTCTAAATGGCTAAGTGCTTAAATGTATAAATGTCTAAATGCCTAAATGCTGAAATGCCTAAATGCTTAAGTGCTTAAATGCCTAAATGCCTAAATGCCTAAATTCCTAAATGTCTAAATGCTTAAATTCCTAATTGCCTAAATGCCTAAATGCTTAAATGCCTAAATGTCTAAATGTATAAATGTCTAAATGCTTAAATGCCTAACTGCCTAAATGTATAAATACTTAAATGCCTAAATGCCCATATGTCTAAATGCCTAAATGCCTAAATGCCTAAATGCCTAAATAGGCAAATGCCTAAATGCTTAAATGCCTTTATGCCTAAATGTATAAGAGCCTACATGTTTAACTGTATAAATGCCTAAATGTCTAAATGCTTAAATGCCTAAATGCATTTGTGTCTAAATGCCTAAATGCCTAAATGCCTAAATTATTAAACGCTTAAATGCCTAAACGCCTAAATGCCTAAATGTACAAATGCGTAAACGTCTAAATGCCTAAATGTCTAAATGTATAAATTTATAAATGATTAAATGTCTAAATGACTAAATGGTTAAATGCTTAATTGTATAATTGTCTAAATGCCTAAATGCCTAAATGCCTAAATGACTAAATGCCTAAATGCCTATACGCCTAAGTACCTAAATGCCTAAATGCGTTAATTCCTATATACCGAAATGCTTAAATAGCCAAATTCCTAGATGCCTAAACGCCCCAATGCCTAAATGCCTAAATGTCTATATGCCGAAATGCCTAAATGCGTAAATGCCTAAATGTGTAAATGTCCAAATACCTAAATGTCTAAATGCCTAAATGTCTAAATGCCTAAATGCCTAACTGCCTAAATGTACAAATGCTTAAATGCTTAATTGCCTAAATGTCTAAATGCCGAAATGCCTAAATGCTTAATGCCTAATGTATAAATGCCTAAATGTCTAAATGCCTAAATGCCTAAATGAATAATTGCGTAAATGCCTAAGTGCCTAAATGCCAAAATGGTTAAATGTATAAATGCCTAATTATCTAATTGCCTAAATGGTTAAATGCCTAATTGCGTAAATGCTTAAATGCCTAAATGCCTAAATCGTTAAATGACCAAATGCCTAATAGCCTAAATGCCTAAATTGATAAGAGCCTACATGTCTAAATGCTTAAATGGCTAAATGTATAAATGTCTAAGTGCTAAATTGATAAGGGCCTACATGCCTAAATTCCTAAATGCCTAAATGTATAAAAGTATAAATGCCTAAATGTCTAAATGCCTAAATGCCTAAATTCCAAAATGCCTAAATGTAGAAATGTATAAATGCCTAAGTGTCTAAATGCCTGAATGACTAAATGTATAAAAGTATAAATGCCTAAATGTCTAAATGCCTAAGTGCCTAAATACGAAAATGCCTAAATGGCCAAATTCTTAAATTCCTAATCCCCCGAATGCCTAAATGCCTAAATGCCTATGTGCCTAAGTGCCTTAATGCCTAAATGCCTAAATGTGTAAATGTCCAAATACCTAAGTGTCTAAATGTATAAATGCGTAACTATCTAAATGCTTAAATGCCTAAATGCTTAATAACCAATATATAAATGTCTAAATGCCTAAAGACCTAAATATCTAAATGTAAAAATGCCTAAACGTCTAAATGCCTAAATGCTTAAATGCCTAATTGCGTAAATGCCTAAATGCCTAAATGCCTAAATGGTTAAATACCTAAAGCCTAAACGTTTAAATGTCTAAATGAATAAGAGACCACATGTTTAAATGTATAAATGCTTGAGTGTCTAAATGCTTAAATGCCTAAATGCATAGGTGTCTAAATGTAAAAATGCCTAAATTTCTAAATGCTTAAACGCATAAATGCCTAAACGCCTATATGCCTAAGTGTATAAATGCCTATACGTCTAAACGCCTAAATGCCTAGATGTATAAATTTATAAATACTTAAATGTCTAAATGCCTAAATGCCTAAATGCCGAAATGTATAAATGCCTAAATGCCTAAATGTTTAAATGCTTAAATGTGTAACTTCCTAAACGCCTAAATGCCAAAATGCCTAAATGTCTAAATGTCTAAATGTACAGATGTATAAATGCTTAAATGCCTAAATACCTAAATGCCTAAATATCTAAATGTCTAAATGCCTAACCGCCTAAATGCCTAAATGTGTAAATGTCCAAATACCTAAATGTCTAAATGCCTAAATGTCTAAATGCCTAAATGCCTAACTGCCTAAATGTGTAAATGTCCAAATACCTAAATGTCTAAATGCCTAAATGTCTAAATGCCTAAATGCCTAACTGCCTAAATGTACAAATGCTTAAATGCTTAATTGCCTAAATGTCTAAATGCCGAAATGCCTAAATGCTTAATGCCTAATGTATAAATGCCTAAATGTCTAAATGCATAAATGCCTAAATGCCTGAATGGTTAAGTGCCTAAATGTATAAATGTCTAAATGCCTAAATGCTTAAATGCCTAATTGCGTAAATGCCTAAGTGAATAAATGCCAAAATGGTTAAATGTATAAATGCCTAATTATTTAATTGCCTAAATGGTTAAATGCCTAATTGCGTAAATGCTTAAATGCCTAAATGCCTAAATCGTTAAATGACCAAATGCCTAATAGCCAAAATGCCTAAATTGGTAAGAGCCTACATGTCTAAATGCCTAAATGGCTAAATGTATAAATGTCTAAGTGCAAAATTGATAAGGGCCTACATGCCTAAATGCCCAAATGCCTAAATGTATAAATGTATAAATGCCTAAGTGTCAAAATGCCTAAATGCCTAAATGTATAAAAGTATAAATGCCTTAATGTCTAAACGCCTAAATGCCTAAATTCCAATATGCCTAAATGTAGAAATGTATAAATGCCTAAGTGTCTAAATGCCTAAATGCCTAAATGTATAAAAGTATAAATGTTTAAATGTCTAAATGCCTAAGTGCCTAAATACGAAAATGCCTAAATGGACAAATTCTTAAATTCCTAAACGCCCGAATGCCTAAATGCCTAAATGCCTATGTGCCTAAGTGCCTTAATGCCTAAATGCCTAAAGGCCTAAATGTGTAAATGTCCAAATACCTAAGTGTCTCAATGTATAAATGCGTAACTATCTAAATGCTTAAATGCCTAAATGCTTAATAACCAATATGTAAATGTCTAGATGTCTAAAGACCTAAATATCTAAATGTAAAAATGCCTAAACGTCTAAATGCCTAAATGCTTAAATACCTAATTGCGTAAATGCCTAAATGCCTAAATGCCTAAATGGTTAAATACCTAAAGCCTAAACGCTTAAATGCCTAAATGCATAGGTGTCTAAATGTAAAAATGCCTAAATTCCTAAATGCTTAAACGCATAAATGCCTAAACGCCTATATGCCTAAGTGTATAAATGCCTATACGTCTAAACGCCTAAATGCCTAAATGTATAAATTTATAAATACTTAAATGTCTAAATGCCTAAACGCATAAATGCCGAAATGCATAAATGCCTAAATGCCTAAATGCCTAAATGTTTAAATGCTTAAATGTGTAACTGCCTAAACGCCTAAATGCCAAAATGCCTAAATGTCTAAATGTCTAAATGTACAGATGTATAAATGCTTAAATGCCTAAATACCTAAATGCCTAAATATCTAAATGTCTAAATGCCTAACCACCTAGATGCCTAATTGCGTAAATGCTTAAATGTCTAAATGCCTAAATTGGTAAATGCCTAAATGCCTAAATGCATAGGTGTCTAAGTGCCTAAATGCCTAAATGCTGAAATGCCTAAACGCCTAAATGTCTAAACGCCTAAATGTTTAAATGTATAAATGCATAATGTCTAAATGCCTAAATGTCTAAATACATGTGTCCAAATACCTAAATGTCTAAACGTATAAATTCTCAAATGTCTAAATGCTTAAATGCCTAACTGCCTAAATGTATAAATTCTTAAATGCCTAATTGCCTAAATGTCTAAATGCCTAAATGCTTAAATGCCTAAATGCCTAAATGCCTAGATTCCTAAATGCCTAAATGCCTAAATGCCTAAATGCCTAAATTCTGAAATACCAAAATTCCTAAATGCCTAAATGCCAAAATGTCCAAATGCCTAAATACCTAAATGTCTAAATGTATAAATGACTAAATGCCTAAATGCTTAAATGCCAAAATGCCTAAATGCCTAAATGCCTAATGCCTAGATGCCTAAATGCCCAAATGTCTAAACGCCTGAATGACTAAATTTCTAAAAGCCTAAATGTTTAAGTGTATAAATGCTTAAATGTATAAATGTCTAAATGCCTAAATGCGTAAATGCCTAATTGCGTAAATACCTAAATGCCTAAATGCCTAAATGGCTAAATGCCTAAATGTACAAATGTCTAAATGTCTAAATGCTTAAATGCCTAATTGCGTAAATGCCTAAGTACCTAAATGCCTAAATGCTTAAATTTATAAATGCCTAAATGCCTAAATGCCTAATTGCGCAAATGCGTAAATGCCTAAATGGCTAAATACCTAAATGTATAAATGTCTAAATGCCTAAATGCTTAAATGCCTAATGCCTACATGCCTAAATGCCCAAATGTCTAAACGCCTAAATGGCTAAATTTTTAAAAGCCTAAATGCTTAAATGTATAAACGCTTAAATGTCTAAATGCCTAAGTGCCTAAATGCTTAATTGCGTAAATGCTTAAATGCCTAAATGGTTAAAAGCCTAAATGCTTAAATGCCTAAATTGATAAGAGCCTACATGTTTAAATGTATAAATGCCTAATTATCTATATGCCTAAATGCCTAAATGAATAATTGCGTAAGTGCCTAAATGCCTAAATGTCTAAATGGCTAAGTGCTTAAATGTATAAATGTCTAAATGCCTAAATGCTGAAATGCCTAAATGCTTAAGTGCTTAAATGCCTAAATGCCTAAATGCCTAAATTCCTAAATGTCTAAATGCTTAAATTCCTAATTGCCTAAATGCCTAAATGCTTAAATGCCTAAATGTCTAAATGTATAAATGTCTAAATGCTTAAATGCCTAACTGCCTAAATGTATAAATACTTAAATGCCTAAATGCCCATATGTCTAAATGCCTAAATGCCTAAATGCCTAAATGCCTAAATAGGCAAATGCCTAAATGCTTAAATGCCTTTATGCCTAAATGTATAAGAGCCTACATGTTTAACTGTATAAATGCCTAAATGTCTAAATGCTTAAATGCCTAAATGCATTTGTGTCTAAATGCCTAAATGCCTAAATGCCTAAATTATTAAACGCTTAAATGCCTAAACGCCTAAATGCCTAAATGTACAAATGCGTAAACGTCTAAATGCCTAAATGTCTAAATGTATAAATTTATAAATGATTAAATGTCTAAATGACTAAATGGTTAAATGCTTAATTGTATAATTGTCTAAATGCCTAAATGCCTAAATGCCTTAATGTCTAAACGCCTAAATGCCTAAATTCCAATATGCCTAAATGTAGAAATGTATAAATGCCTAAGTGTCTAAATGCCTAAATGCCTAAATGTATAAAAGTATAAATGTTTAAATGTCTAAATGCCTAAGTGCCTAAATACGAAAATGCCTAAATGGACAAATTCTTAAATTCCTAAACGCCCGAATGCCTAAATGCCTAAATGCCTATGTGCCTAAGTGCCTTAATGCCTAAATGCCTAAAGGCCTAAATGTGTAAATGTCCAAATACCTAAGTGTCTCAATGTATAAATGCGTAACTATCTAAATGCTTAAATGCCTAAATGCTTAATAACCAATATATAAATGTCTAGATGTCTAAAGACCTAAATATCTAAATGTAAAAATGCCTAAACGTCTAAATGCCTAAATGCTTAAATACCTAATTGCGTAAATGCCTAAATGCCTAAATGCCTAAATGGTTAAATACCTAAAGCCTAAACGCTTAAATGCCTAAATGGATAAGAGACCACATGTTTAAATGTATAAATGCCTGAGTGTCTAAATGCTTAAATGCCTAAATGCATAGGTGTCTAAATGTAAAAATGCCTAAATTCCTAAATGCTTAAACGCATAAATGCCTAAACGCCTATATGCCTAAGTGTATAAATGCCTATACGTCTAAACGCCTAAATGCCTAAATGTATAAATTTATAAATACTTAAATGTCTAAATGCCTAAACGCATAAATGCCGAAATGCATAAATGCCTAAATGCCTAAATGCCTAAATGTTTAAATGCTTAAATGTGTAACTGCCTAAACGCCTAAATGCCAAAATGCCTAAATGTCTAAATGTCTAAATGTACAGATGTATAAATGCTTAAATGCCTAAATACCTAAATGCCTAAATATCTAAATGTCTAAATGCCTAACCACCTAGATGCCTAATTGCGTAAATGCCTAAATGTCTAAATGCCTATATTGGTAAATGCCTAAATGCCTAAATGCATAGGTGTCTAAGTGCCTAAATGCCTAAATGCTGAAATGCCTAAACGCCTAAATGTCTAAACGCCTAAATGTTTAAATGCCTAAATGTCTAAATACATGTGTCCAAATACCTAAATGTCTAAACGTATAAATTCTCAAATGTCTAAATGCTTAAATGCCTAACTGCCTAAATGTATAAATTCTTAAATGCCTAATTGCCTAAATGTCTAAATGCCTAAATGCTTAAATGCCTAAATGCCTAAATGCCTAGATTCCTAAATGCCTAAATGCCTAAATGCCTAAATGCCTAAATTCTGAAATACCAAAATTCCTAAATGCCTAAATGCCAAAATGTCCAAATGCCTAAATACCTAAATGTCTAAATGTATAAATGACTAAATGCCTAAATGCTTAAATGCCAAAATGCCTAAATGCCTAAATGCCTAATGCCTAGATGCCTAAATGCCCAAATGTCTAAACGCCTGAATGACTAAATTTCTAAAAGCCTAAATGTTTAAGTGTATAAATGCTTAAATGTATAAATGTCTAAATGCCTAAATGCGTAAATGCCTATTTGCGTAAATGCCTAAATGCCTAAATGCCTAAATGGCTAAATGCCTAAATGTACAAATGTCTAAATGTCTAAATGCTTAAATGCCTAATTGCGTAAATGCCTAAGTACCTAAATGCCTAAATGCTTAAATTTATAAATGCTTAAATGTATAAAGGTCTAAATGCCTAAATGCCTAAATGCCTAATTGCGTAAATGCGTAAATGCCTAAATGGCTAAATACCTAAATGTATAAATGTCTAAATGCCTAAATGCCTAAATGCCTAATGCCTACATGCCTAAATGCCCAAATGTCTAAACGCCTAAATGGCTAAATTTTTAAAAGCCTAAATGCTTAAATGTATAAACGCTTAAATGTCTAAATGCCTAAGTGCCTAAATGCTTAATTGCGTAAATGCTTAAATGCCTAAATGGTTAAAAGCCTAAATGCTTAAATGCCTAAATTGATAAGAGCCTACATGTTTAAATGTATAAATGCCTAATTATCTATATGCCTAAATGCCTAAATGAATAATTGCGTAAGTGCCTAAATGCCTAAATGTCTAAATGGCTAAGTGCTTAAATGTATAAATGTCTAAATGCCTAAATGCTGAAATGCCTAAATGCTTAAGTGCTTAAATGCCTAAATGCCTAAATGCCTAAATTCCTAAATGTCTAAATGCTTAAATTCCTAATTGCCTAAATGCCTAAATGCTTAAATGCCTAAATGTCTAAATGTATAAATGTCTAAATGCTTAAATGCCTAACTGCCTAAATGTATAAATACTTAAATGCCTAAATGCCCATATGTCTAAATGCCTAAATGCCTAAATGCCTAAATGCCTAAATAGGCAAATGCCTAAATGCTTAAATGCCTTTATGCCTAAATGTATAAGAGCCTACATGTTTAACTGTATAAATGCCTAAATGTCTAAATGCTTAAATGCCTAAATGCATTTGTGTCTAAATGCCTAAATGCCTAAATGCCTAAATTATTAAACGCTTAAATGCCTAAACGCCTAAATGCCTAAATGTACAAATGCGTAAACGTCTAAATGCCTAAATGTCTAAATGTATAAATTTATAAATGATTAAATGTCTAAATGACTAAATGGTTAAATGCTTAATTGTATAATTGTCTAAATGCCTAAATGCCTAAATGCCTAAATGACTAAATGCCTAAATGCCTATACGCCTAAGTACCTAAATGCCTAAATGCGTTAATTCCTATATACCGAAATGCTTAAATAGCCAAATTCCTAGATGCCTAAACGCCCCAATGCCTAAATGCCTAAATGTCTATATGCCGAAATGCCTAAATGCGTAAATGCCTAAATGTGTAAATGTCCAAATACCTAAATGTCTAAATGCCTAAATGTCTAAATGCCTAAATGCCTAACTGCCTAAATGTACAAATGCTTAAATGCTTAATTGCCTAAATGTCTAAATGCCGAAATGCCTAAATGCTTAATGCCTAATGTATAAATGCCTAAATGTCTAAATGCCTAAATGCCTAAATGAATAATTGCGTAAATGCCTAAGTGCCTAAATGCCAAAATGGTTAAATGTATAAATGCCTAATTATCTAATTGCCTAAATGGTTAAATGCCTAATTGCGTAAATGCTTAAATGCCTAAATGCCTAAATCGTTAAATGACCAAATGCCTAATAGCCTAAATGCCTAAATTGATAAGAGCCTACATGTCTAAATGCTTAAATGGCTAAATGTATAAATGTCTAAGTGCTAAATTGATAAGGGCCTACATGCCTAAATTCCTAAATGCCTAAATGTATAAAAGTATAAATGCCTAAATGTCTAAATGCCTAAATGCCTAAATTCCAAAATGCCTAAATGTAGAAATGTATAAATGCCTAAGTGTCTAAATGCCTGAATGACTAAATGTATAAAAGTATAAATGCCTAAATGTCTAAATGCCTAAGTGCCTAAATACGAAAATGCCTAAATGGCCAAATTCTTAAATTCCTAATCCCCCGAATGCCTAAATGCCTAAATGCCTATGTGCCTAAGTGCCTTAATGCCTAAATGCCTAAATGTGTAAATGTCCAAATACCTAAGTGTCTAAATGTATAAATGCGTAACTATCTAAATGCTTAAATGCCTAAATGCTTAATAACCAATATATAAATGTCTAAATGCCTAAAGACCTAAATATCTAAATGTAAAAATGCCTAAACGTCTAAATGCCTAAATGCTTAAATGCCTAATTGCGTAAATGCCTAAATGCCTAAATGCCTAAATGGTTAAATACCTAAAGCCTAAACGTTTAAATGTCTAAATGAATAAGAGACCACATGTTTAAATGTATAAATGCTTGAGTGTCTAAATGCTTAAATGCCTAAATGCATAGGTGTCTAAATGTAAAAATGCCTAAATTTCTAAATGCTTAAACGCATAAATGCCTAAACGCCTATATGCCTAAGTGTATAAATGCCTATACGTCTAAACGCCTAAATGCCTAGATGTATAAATTTATAAATACTTAAATGTCTAAATGCCTAAATGCCTAAATGCCGAAATGTATAAATGCCTAAATGCCTAAATGTTTAAATGCTTAAATGTGTAACTTCCTAAACGCCTAAATGCCAAAATGCCTAAATGTCTAAATGTCTAAATGTACAGATGTATAAATGCTTAAATGCCTAAATACCTAAATGCCTAAATATCTAAATGTCTAAATGCCTAACCGCCTAAATGCCTAATTGCGTAAATGCCTAAATGTCTAAATGCCTAAATTGGTAAATGCCTAAATGCCTAAATGCATAGGTGTCTAAGTGCCTAAATGCCTAAATGCTGAAATGCCTAAACGCCTAAATGCCTAAACGCCTAAATGTGTAAATGTATAAATGCCTAAATGTCTAAATGCCTAAATGCCTAAATACATGTGTCCAAATACCTAAATGTCTAAACGTATAAATTCTTAAATGTCTAAATGCTTAAATGCCTAACTGCCTAATTGTATAAATTCTTAAATGCCTAATTGCCTAAATGCTTAAATGCCTAAATGCCTAAATGCTTAAATGCCTAAATGCCTAAATGCCTAGATTCCTAAATGTCTAAATGCTTAAATGCCTAACTGCCTAAACGCCTAAATGCTTAAATGCCTAAATGTCTAAATGTATAAATGACTAAATGCTTAAATGCCTAACTGCCTAAATGTATAAATGCTTAAATGCCTAAATGCCTATATGTCTAAATGCCTAAATGCCTAAATGCCTAAATGCCTAAATGCCTAAATAGGTAAATGCCTAAATGCTTAAATGCCTAAATGCCTAAATGTATAGGAGCCTACATGATTAACTGTATAAATGCCTAAATGTCTAAATGCTTAAATGCCTAAATGCATTAGTGTCAAAATGTCTAAATGCCTAAATGCCTAAATTATTAAACGCTTAAATGCCTAAACGCCTAAATGCCTAAATGTACAAATGCGTAAATGTCTAAATGCCTTAATGTCTAAATGTATAAATTTATAAATGATTAAATGTCTAAATGCCTAAATGTTTAAATGCCTAATTGTATAAGTGTCTAAATGCCTAAATGCCTAAATGCCTACATGAATAAATGCCTAAATGCCTAAATGCCTAAATGTCTAAATGCCTAAATGTCTAAATGCCTAAGGTACCTGCGGTATATATGGCCCAGCGGGTAATATAGCCCGAAGTCTAGATTGAACACATTATGCCATCTATCGACAATCTGTCAAATTTAAATAGTTACTTACCATGTCACATAACTGCGAAAACAATTTCCCGCCATACGCGCCCACTCGTTTGTATGTAGCAGCCTGCTCAGTTTTAAGTACGCTGATGAGGAGTGAGGTTGTAATTTTCCTGATTATTTCTACATCGTTTCTACACCACATCAGAATTACCAAGGGCTTCGTGTCCCATAAGAAGTATTGGTCAATTGGTAGGGTATTTGTGCATGCAGTAATGAATGGGTTCTACAAAGGGGTACCCCCGCTGGAAGCCACCCTTTTGTTAGGCTAGCATTTCGGTAAATATGGCCCGTTTTATTGGCAGGTTATATGGCCCACGGGCCAACCAACAAAACGCTATTGGAAAGTCTTCCTCTGACAAAATTGTGGAGGAATATTGGTTTTGCTCAGTTTGTGAGCAGGAGGAGCAACTGGACATGAGGCAATGCGTAAAATGTAAATGTTGGTACCATGAGGTAAGTGTTGGTCTTACAGCTGACGAGGACGAAGCCTTCAAATGTTGTTAATTATACCACACTCAATGTCACTTTATGTTTTGTATGTGTATTTATTTATCAACTTTGCTTTACAAAAATATACACTCCATATTTTACATTTTACTTGCATTTTAGCCTATGGGCCGTGTAACCCGAATAGGTGGATAATATGGCCCAAATGCATTGTTTCAGTTTCCTATTTATATTTCGTATAATTTTGATTTTGAATGAATAAAACTTACTTGTATAATAGATTAATGTTTACTCTTCAATTTGACATAAAATCCATTCACATAAATAATATGGCCTACAGGTGACAAGCAATTTGGCCTTAGGTGGGCCATATATGCCGCAGGTACCTTATACGCCTAAGTACCTAAATGCCTAAATGCGTTAATGCCTAAATACCGAAATGCTTAAATGGCCAAATTCCTAGATGCCTAAACGCCCCAATGCCTAAATGCCTAGATGTCTATATGCCTAAGTGCCTAAATGCTTAAATGCCTAAATGCCTAAATGTATAGGAGCCTACATGTTTAACTGTATAAATGCCTAAATGTCTAAATGCTTAAATGCCTAAATGCATTAGTGTCTAAATGCCTAAATGCCTAAATGCCTAAATAATTAAACGCTTAAATGCCTAAACGCCTAAATGCCTAAATGTACAAATGCGTAAACGTCTAAATGCCTAAATGTCTAAATGTATAAATTTATAAATGATTAAATGTCTAAATGCCTAAATGTTTAAATGCCTAATTGTATAAGTGTCTAAATGCCTAAATGCCTAAATGCCTACATGAATAAATGCCTAAATGCCTAAATGCTTAAATGTCTAAATGCCTAAATGTCTAAATGCCTAAGGTACCTGCGGTATATATGGCCCAGCGGGTAATATAGCCCGAAGTCTAGATTGAACACATTATGCCATCTATCGACAATCTGTCAAATTTAAATAGTTACTTACCATGTCACATAACTGCGAAAACAATTTCCCGCCATACGCGCCCACTCGTTTGTATGTAGCAGCCTGCTCAGTTTTAAGTACGCTGATGAGGAGTGAGGTTGTAATTTTCCTGATTATTTCTACATCGTTTCTACACCACATCAGAATTACCAAGGGCTTCGTGTCCCATAAGAAGTATTGGTCAATTGGTAGGGTATTTGTGCATGCAGTAATGAATGGGTTCTACAAAGGGGTACCCCCGCTGGAAGCCACCCTTTTGTTAGGTTAGCATTTCGGTAAATATGGCCCGTTTTATTGGCAGGTTATATGGCCCACGGGCCAACCAACAAAACGCTATTGGAAAGTCTTCCTCTGACAAAATTGTGGAGGAATATTGGTTTTGCTCAGTTTGTGAGCAGGATGAGCAACTGGACATGAGGCAATGCGTAAAATGTAAATGTTGGTACCATGAGGTATGTGTTGGTCTTACAGCTGACGAGGACGAAGCCTTCAAATGTTGTTAATTATACCACACTCAATGTCACTTTATGTTTTGTATGTGTATTTATTTATCAACTTTGCTTTACAAAAATATACACTCCATATTTTACATTTTACTTGCATTTTAGCCTATGGGCCGTGTAACCCGAATAGGTGGATAATATGGCCCAAATGCATTGTTTCAGTTTCCTATTTATATTTCGTATAATTTTGATTTTGAATGAATAAAACTTACTTGTATAATAGATTAATGTTTACTCTTCAATTTGACATAAAATCCATTCACATAAATAATATGGCCTACAGGTGACAAGCAATTTGGCCTTAGGTGGGCCATATATGCCGCAGGTACCTTATACGCCTAAGTACCTAAATGCCTAAATGCGTTAATGCCTAAATACCGAAATGCTTAAATGGCCAAATTCCTAGATGCCTAAACGCCCCAATGCCTAAATGCCTAGATGTCTATATGCCTAAGTGCCTAAATGCGTAAATGCCTAACTGCCTAAATGTATAAATACTTAAATGCCTAAATGCCTATATGTCTAAATGCCTAAATGCCTAAATGCCTAAATGCCTAAATGCCTAAATGCCTAAATGCTTAAATACCAAAATTCCTAAATGCCAAAATGCCAAAATGTCCAAATGCCTAAATACCTAAATGTCTAAATGTATAAATGACTAAATGCCCGAATGCCTAAATGCCAAAATGCCTAAATGCCTAAATGCCTAATGCCTACATGCCTAAATGCCCAAATGTCTAAACGCCTGAATGACTAAATTTCTAAAAGCCTAAATGTTTAAATGCTTAAATGCGTAAATGCCTAATTGCGTAAATGCCTAAATGCCTAAATGCCTAAATGGCTAAATGCCTAAATGTATAAATGTCTAAATGTCTAAATGCCTAAATGCCTAACTGCGTAAATGCCTAAGTACCTAAATGCCTAAATGCTTAAACGTATAAATGCTTAAATGTATAAAGGTCTAAATGCCTAAATGCCTAAATGCCTAATTGCGTAAATGCGTAAATGCCTAAATGGCTAAATACCTAAATGTATAAATGTCTAAATGCCTAAATGCCTAAATGCCTAAATGCCTAATGCCTACATGCCTAAATGCCCAAATGTCTAAACGCCTAAATGGCTAAATTTCTGAAAGCCTAAATGCTTAAATGTATAAACGCTTAAATGTCTAAATGCCTAAGTGCCTAAATGCTTAATTGCGTAAATGCTTAAATGCCTAAATGGTTAAAAGCCTAAATGCTTAAATGCCTAAATTGATAAGAGCCTACATGTTTAAATGTATAAATGCCTAATTATCTATATGCCTAAATGCCTAAATGAATAATTGCGTAAGTGCCTAAATGCCTAAATGCCTAATTGGCTAAGTGCTTAAATGTATAAATGTCTAAATGCCTAAATGCTTAAATGCCTAAATGCCTAAATGCTTAAATGCCTAAATGCCTAAATGCCTAAATTCCTAAATGTCTAAATGCTTAAATGCCTAATTGCCTAAATGCCTAAATGCTTAAATGCCTAAATGTCTAAATGTATAAATGTCTAAATGCTTAAATGCCTAACTGCCTAAATTGTTATGATATCATATGAGAGGATATAGTTTGATAATAAAATATGATAAAAGAATTTGGTAAAGCATTGTAGTCAGTCTTTAAAAAAGTTTAGAATAGAAAAGGTTATTTGAATTAAATTTTAAATAGAGATTATATTTTAAGAAATGAGATTGGAAAGAATAAATTTCATATATTTTAATGTATAAAGTAAAAATGTTGGAAAGATAGAAATTATTTAATACTGATATCAGATACGACAGACCAAATTAAAATATTAAAAAGATAACAAAGTATGTAGGTTTCAAATGTATATTAAATATAGTGAGCATCAATAATGAAATACGGTAGTTAAGAGAGGTGTTTTAAATTATTAAGAATAACAAACTTATAAAAATGTACACAGAATTTTGAAAAATCCTTTTTGAGATAATAAAATTTGAAATTATGCCTTATTTGTATGAATAATTTTGGTGGTATGCAAATAACAAGGCTGTTAGCAAATCTACGTGGTGGAAAAATATGAAAATGTTATTTTGAAGTGATACAAGTACTTAATCGGTGAAGAGATTGTGCATAACAGTTAATTAGAAAGAAATAACCAGAAAACTACAATATTTAATTAAGATTTGGATTGAGCTGCTTTATTGGAACTGATACAGTTTATGGGAAGGAGTGAAAAGGATTGGACTGGTGTGATTTACTGCAAGTGTATGAGCCATGAGGAAGGACTGAGGTATCTTCTTGGAAATCGTTCTGGGTGATTGGTGGTGTTTGGAGGTGTCATTTTCATACAGAGGTCGAATCGTCATGACATTGGAACCTGAAAGGAAGTAACATTAGTTGGAGTACATCAAGGATAGTTTACTGGCAGAATAGGAGGTTGGAGTCTTCAACTAATTGGATATTTTCTGGAGGATTTGACGGTTGTAAATTGGTTTGACATTTGGTTGCAGTAGGACATTTTCGTGTGGTGACTAGTTGTACAAAGGAGATCTTCGATGCTGGATGTGCAATTAGTAGAGTCAATAAGGTTGGTTAGTAGTTTAGTTTAGAATAAAACTGAAATAGATGAACAATCTTTATTACTTACAATAATTAAATGAAAAAGTTATTACTTACTATAAAAGATAGATAAAGTCAGACATCATAATCATATTGAAAATAGTGTACGTTGGTCGTATTTGATAACAAGTAATAGAATTATTTTGATTTCATTTAAGATAAGTGACATTTAAGGTTATATGACAAATGAAATTTATTCTAAATATGACAAGCCAAAAATAAGACAACTAGATAAAAAGAACCTAACCCTGATGATTGAGTTTTCATGTTCTAATTATTTTTAAAAGAGAAATTATTTGAAATTAATTTTTAAAACAAGAAATAAATACTTATAGCTAGCAGAGCAGGGCAATTGAATTAAATATTTATGCTACAGAAACAAAAAGCCAGTGTATAATTATATGGTCGCCTAACGTATTGTAATTGACACTGAGCTGATCATAATAAATATTATGACGCGACAACGTGGGGCTTGAGAAAAAGTAGAAATAGAATAAACCACGTTTGATCACAATAAATATATGACGGACAAAAATGTGGGGCAATTGAAAGTTCAAAAATGGGGCTTATTGTGACTGTTGGTTAGTTTAAAAGAGCATATTTAGGTAATTTGAGTGCATTGGCAATTAAAAAAAAGAATAAACAGAATTTAAACTGTGTCAGATAAGATTTCTTTTGAAATAAATAAAAATACAACAGGACAGAACAATCAATAATTAAAGTCATTGAATTTAATTATTATTAATTATTATAAAAGGTTAATTGTTGAACAAATACAAAGATTTATAATTTGATAAAAGGATTTAATAAGGGTAATCATATTTTGTACAGTAAATAATAAAATGGCTGATAAAAGAATTACACGAAAAGGTAAGAAGACTGAAGAGGAAAAAGGTGAAGGACAAGAAGAGATGGAAGTAGTAGCGAGTGGTGCCGGAGTAGAAGATGAAGAGGTACAGCAAGAAGAAAGGGTACAAGGAGACCAGTTAAGATTACAGATGCAAGAACCAAAAGGAATATCAAATACAGATATTGAAAAGATAATGGCACTCATTACACGAACTGCTGAGGTAAGTAAGAAGGATGCGGAGGAAAGGGAAAACAAGTCAAAGAAAGAAGCTGAGGAAAGGGAAAACAAGTCAAAGAAAGAAGCTGAGGAAAGAGAAAAAAGATTACAACAGTTAATACAGCAGGATGCAGCAGAGTTGAAGAAAGATTTACAACAGTCAATTGAGAAAAATGCTGAGGTAAGTAAAAAGCATGCAGAAAAGATGGAAGAAGCGATGAAGGAGTTGAAGGATGAATTTTATAAGATTCAGATCGAAAATAAACAAGAACTGCAAATGCAAATTAATAATATTTGTTCAACATTAGAAAAGTATAAAGATGAAGTTAAGAATGAAATACGACAAGAAAGGAAGGAAGAAACTAAAAAGTTAGAGGATACTTTAAAACAAACCATGGGAGAAAGGTTGGTAAAGAATCAAGAAGAACTAGAAGGAAAATTAGAAGGAATGAAGTCAACGATAGAAGACACAATCAAAGGACAGAAAGAGCACATGGATGGAAGAGTGAATCTAATTGAAAGAAAGGTAGAACAAAACTGTTTAGAATTGCAAGATGAAATTCAGAATAATACAAGAAACGTAAGTTTGATGACAGAGGATCATACAAAGAAGTTTAAGGAGGTAGAAGACAGGTTTCAAAGAATACAAGATGGTGCTGAAAATTTGAATAGTAATCAAAGGAGTACTTATTTAGGAATTCAAGCAGACATGGTACCTATTTTTGAAGGTAGAATAGGGGAACAACCTATGACATTTTTAGTAAAATTAGATGATATTATGAAGACTATAACTGATGAAAATAAAAGGTTACAAATAATTAATATGAGTTTAAAAAGTTACGCAGATGTTTGGCACAGTATTGTAAAATCAAAATATAACAGTTATGAAGAATTTAGGAAATTATTTAAGGACCAATATTGGAGTAACACACATCAGGCTCAAGTTAGAACACAGTTAACAACTGGGAGATATATTGAAAAAGGTGGTACTCGTGAAATGTACGTAATACATAAATTTAATAGAGCTCAACATTTAACACCAAAATTAGATGAGGAAGAAATCGTACAACACTTATCACGACATTTAGAGGAAGAAATAACAAGAGCTGTTGCAGTCCAAAATATTAGGACAATGAAGGAATTTTTAGGAATAGTTAGAAATTATGATATGGCTATTGTTAATCATAGGGTTAACAATCGAAGAGAAGATACAGATTTTCAAAATTTTGGTAAGAGAAAATTTGAAGAAAATCAACAAAAATTCAATTTTGGCAGGTACAATCACAATAATTTTAGACAAGGAGACAGGAATGTTAATGCGTATAATTATAACAGGAGATTTGATAGATGGAGAAACAATAATGAGCATGGAAACTATTTGAACAGGAATAATTACAATAATTATGATAGAAATTATAACAAGAATTATGATAGGGAATATCCGAATAAAAATATGGATAATCATGAACGCAAGAGATACCATGAAATGATTGATGATCAAAACGACATGAAAAGGAATCAAGAAGACATGAGAAATAAATATCCTAAAAGGCAGTACATAAATACAGTATATAGGCAAGATTACAATAATGAAAGACCGAGACAAGAAAAAGTAGATCGGATAGAAGAAGATGAGGTTTTGGAAGCATACTCAGAAGATAAAAAAAAACTTCAATTGTAAATTGTTTAAATAAGAACCGCACGTATTTTAATAATAGCTATGAAAATGATGGAGAATTTTTACTTGAAAATGAAGAAGAAGAAAACCAAATTTCAACACTACCATTTCTTAAAGTTTTTTTAAATAATATTGAATATTTAGCTTTGATAGATAGTGGTGCGATGGCATCATTAATAAATGAGGAAATAATTTTGAATAATTTAGATGTCCTATACAAACATATAATTAAAGTAAATAAAATAGATTTGCTATCATCAACCAAAAGAAAAATATCAACCACGAATCGAATGTTAAACATTAAGATAATTATCAATCAATGGGAAAATGTTGTAAGATTATTTATAGTAAAAGGCCTTAGCGTAGATATGGTATTAGGAATTGACATTATTCAGCAAGTGGGTATTAAAATAGATGGTGCACAAAGGTGTATTCATTTAAAGGGGTTAAGTAAATCTTGGATTTGTACTAATAAAGTCAGCCAAGAAGATAAATGTTGTCATTTAAGAATTTATACATTTAGGCAGTTAGGCATTTCAGCATTTAGACATTTTAGAATTTATACGTTTAGACATTTAGGTATTTGGACACATGTATTCAGACATTTAGGCATTTAGACATTTAGGCATTTATACATTTACACATTTAAGCGTTTAGGCATTTAGACGCTTTAGGCATTTCAGCATTTTTTGCATTTAGGCACTTAGACACCTATGCATTTTAAGCATTTAGGCATTTACCCACTTAGGCCACTTAGGCATTTAGGCATTTACGCAATTAGGCATTTAGGCGGTTAGGCATTTAGGCATTTGGATATTTATGCATTTAAGTATTTAGGCATTTACGCAATTAGGCATTTAAGCATTTAGGCATTTAGGCATTTAGGCATTTAAGAATTTAATCGTTTAGGCATTTACGCATTTAGGCATTTAAGCATTTAAGCATTTAGGCAATTAGGCATTTAAGCATTTAGACATTTATGCATTTATACAGTTAAACATCTAGGCTCCTATACATTTAAGCATTTAGGCATTTAAGCATTTAGGCATTTTACCTATTTAGGCATTTAGGCATTTAGGCATTTAGGCATTTAGGCACTTAGACATATAGGCATTTATACTTTTATACATTTAGGCATTTAGCCATTTAGACACTTAGGCATTTATACATTTATACATTTAGGCATTTTGGCATTTAGGCATTTAGGCATTTAGACATTTAGGCATTTATACTTTTATACATTTAGGCATTTAGGCCATTTTGACACTTAGGCATTTATACATTTATACATTAAGCATTTAGGCATTTAGGCATGTAGGCCCTTATCAATTTTGCATTTAGGCATTTATACATTTAGGCATTTAGACATTTAGACATGTAAGCTCTTATCAATTTAGGCATTTAGGCATTTAGGCATTTGGTCATTTAACGATTTAGGCATTTAGGCATTTAAGCATTTACGCAATTATTTATTTAATCATTTAGGCAATTAGATAATTAGGCATTTATACATTTAACCATTTTGGCATTTAGGCACTTAGGCATTTACGCAATTAGGCATTTAGGCATTTAGGCATTTAGACACTTATATATTTAGGCACTTAACCATTTAGGCATTTAGTCATTTAGGCACTTACGCAATTATTCATTTAGGCATTTAAGCATATAGATAATTAGGCATTTATACATTTAAACATGTTGGCTCTTATCCATTTAGGCATTTAGACATGTAAGCCTCTTATCAATTTAGGCATTTTAGGCATTTAGGCATTTGGTCATTTAACGATTTAGGCATTTAAGCATTTAAGCATTTAGGCAATTAGGTCATTTAAGCATTTGGACATTTATGCATTTATACAGTTAAACATCTAGGCTCCTATACGTTTAAGCATTTAGGCATTTACCTATTTAGGCATTTAGGCATTTAGGCATTTAGGCGATTAGGCACTTAGACATATAGGCATTTAGACATTTAAGCATTTATACATTTAGGCAGTTAGGCATTTAAGCATTTAGACATTTATACATTTAGACATTTAGGCATTTAAGCATTTAGGCATTTAGGCAGTTATGCATTTTAAGCATATAGACATTTAGGAATTTAGACATTTAGGCATTTAGGCATTTAAGCATTAAGGCATTTAGGCATTTAACTATTTAGGCGATTAGTCATTTAAGAATTTATACATTTAGGCAGTTAGGCATTTCAGCATTTAGACATTTTAGAATTTATACGTTTAGACATTTAGATATTTGGACACATGTATTCAGCACATTTAGGCATTTAGACATTTAGGCATTTATACAATTTACACATTTAAGCGTTTAGGCATTTAGACGTTTAGGCATTTCAGCATTTTTGCATTTAGGCACTTAGACACCTATGCATTTAAGCATTTAGGCATTTACCCACTTAGGCACTTAGGCATTTAGGCATTTACGCAATTAGGCATTTAGGCGGTTAGGCATTTAGGCATTTGGATATTTAGGCATTTAAGTATTTAGGCATTTACGCAATTAGGCATTTAGGCATTTAGGCATTAAGGCATTTAGGCATTTAAGAATTTAATCGTTTAGGCATTTACGCATTTAGGCATTTAAGCATTTAAGCATTTAGGCAATTAGGCATTTGAGCATTTAGACATTTATGCATTTATACAGTTAAACATCTAGGCTCCTATACATTTAAGCATTTAGGCATTTAAGCATTTAGGCATTTACCTATTTAGGCATTTAGGCATTTAGGCATTTAGGCATTTAGGCACTTAGACATATAGGCATTTATACTTTTATACATTTAGGCATTTAGGCATTTTGACACTTAGGCATTTATACATTTATACATTAAGCATTTAGGCATTTAGGCATGTAGGCCCTTATCAATTTTGCATTTAGGCATTTATACATTTAGGCATTTAGACATTTAAACATGTAAGCTCTTATCAATTTAGGCATTTAGGCATTTAGGCATTTGGTCATTTAACGATTTAGGCATTTAGGCATTTAAGCATTTACGCAACTATTCATTTAATCATTTAGGCAATTAGATAATTAGGCATTTATACATTTAACCATTTTGGCATTTAGGCACTTAGGCATTTACGCAATTAGGCATTTAGGCATTTAGGCATTTAGACACTTATACATTTAGGCACTTAACCATTTAGTCATTTAGGCATTTAGGCACTTACGCAATTATTCATTTAGGCATTTAAGCATATAGATAATTAGGCATTTATACATTTAAACATGTAGGCTCTTATCCATTTAAGCATTTAGGCATTTAAGCTTTTAACCATTTAGGCATTTATACATTTAGGCATTTAGACATTTAGACATGTAGGCTCTTATCAATTTAGGCATTTAGGCATTTAGGCATTTGGTCATTTAACGATTTAGGCATTTAGGCATTTAAGCATTTACGCAATTATTCATTTAATCATTTAGGCAATTAGATAATTAGGCATTTATACATTTAACCATTTTGGCATTTAGGCACTTAGGCACTTACGCAATTAGGCATTTAGGCATTTAGACACTTATACATTTATTCAGTTAACCATTTAGGCATTTAGGCACTTACGCAATTATTCATTTAGGCATTTAAGCATATAGATAATTAGGCATTTATACATTTAAAATGTAGGCTCTTATCCATTTAGGCATTTAGGCATTTAGGCTTTTAACCATTTAGGCATTTAAGCATTTACGCCATTAAGCATTTAGGAACTTAGGCATTTAGACATTTAAGCATTTAGGCTTTTAGAAATTTTGCCATTTAGGCGTTTAGACATTTGGGCATTTAGGCATGTAGGCATTAGGCATTTAGGCGTTTAGGCATTTAGACCTTTATACATTTAGGCATTTAGCCATTTAGGCATTTAGGCATTTACGCAATTAGGCATTTAGGCATTTAGACCTTTATACATTTAAGCATTTATACATTTAAGCATTTAGGCATTTAGGCACTTAGGAATTTACGCAATTAGGCATTTAGGCATTTAGGCATTTAGATATTTATACATTTAGGCATTTAGCCATTTAGGCATTTAGGCATTTAGGCATTTACGCAATTAGGCATTTAGGCATTTAGGCATTTAGACATTTATACATTTAAGCATTTATACACTTAAACATTTAGGCTCTTAGAAATTTAGTCATTCAGGCGTTTAGACATTTGGGCATTTAGGCATGTAGGCATTAGGCATTCAGGCATTTAGGCATTTCGGCATTTGGCCATTTAGTCATTTATACATTTAGACATATAGGTATTTAGGCATTTGAACATTTTTGAATTTTGGCATTTTGGGAATTTTGGTATTTAAGCATTTAAGCGTTCAGGCATTTCAATATGTAGAAATTTATACGTTTCGGCATTTAGGTATATACGCACTTAGTCATTTAGGCGTTTAGACATTTAAGCACTTAGCCATTTAGTAATTTATACATTTAGGCATTTTGGCATTTAGGCATTTGGACAGTTAGGCATTTAGGCATTTAGGCATTTAGGCATTTCAGAATTTAATCGTTTAGGCATTTACGCATTTATGCATTTAAGCATTTAAGCATTTAGGCAATTAGGCATTTAAGCATTTGGACATTTATGCATTTATACAGTTAAGCATCTAGGCTCCTATACATTTAAGCATTTAGGCATTTAAGCATTTAGGCACTTAGACATATAGGCATTTAGTCATTTAAGCATTTATACATTTAGGCAGTTAGGCATTTAAGCATTTAGACATTTATACATTTAGACATTTAGGCATTTAAGCATTTAGGCATTTAGGCAGTTATGCATTTAAGCATATAGACATTTACCTATTTAGGCATTTAGGCATTTAGGCATTTAGGCATTTAGGCACTTAGACATATAGGCATTTATACTTTTATACATTTAGGCATTTAGCCATTTAGACACTTAGGCATTTATACATTTATACATTTAGGCATTTTGGCATTTAGGTATTTAGGCATTTAGACATTTAGGCATTTATACTTTTATACATTTAGGCATTTAGGCATTTTGACACTTAGGCATTTATACATTTATACATTAAGCATTTAGGCATTTAGGCATGTAGGCCCTTATCAATTTTGCATTTAGGCATTTATACATTTAGGCATTTAGACATTTAGACATGTAAGCTCTTATCAATTTAGACATTTAGGCATTTAGGCATTTGGTTATTTAACGATTTAGGCATTTAGGCATTTAAGCATTTACGCAATTAGTCATTTAATCATTTAGGCAATTAGATAATTAGGCATTTATACATTTAACCATTTTGGAATTTAGGCACTTAGGCATTTACGCAATTAGGCATTTAGGCATTTAGACACTTATACATTTAGGCACTTAACCATTTAGGCATTTAGGCATTTAGGCACTTACGCAATTATTCATTTAGGCATTTAAGCATATAGATAATTAGGCATTTATACATTTAAACATGTAGGCTCTTATCTATTTAGGCATTTAGGCATTTAGACTTTTAACCATTTAGGCATTTATACATTTAGGCATTTAGACATTTAGACATGTAGGCTCTTATCAATTTAGGCATTTAGGCATTTAGGCATTTGGTCATTTAACGATTTAGGCATTTAGGCATTTAAGCATTTACGCAATTATTCATTTAATCATTTAGGCAATTAGATAATTAGGCATTTATACATTTAACCATTTTGGCATTTAGGCACTTAGGCACTTACGCAATTAGGCATTTAGGCATTTAGACACTTATACATTTAGGCACTTAACCATTTAGGCATTTAGGCATTTAGGCACTTACGCAATTATTCATTTAGGCATTTAAGCATATAGATAATTAGGCATTTATACATTTAAACATGTAGGCTCTTATCTATTTAGGCATTTAGGCATTTAGACTTTTAACCATTTAGGCATTTAAGCATTTACGCCATTAAGCATTTAGGAACTTAGGCATTTAGACATTTAAGCATTTATACATTTAAGCATTTAGGCTTTTAGAAATTTTGCCATTTAGGCGTTCAGACATTTGGGCATTTAGGCATGTAGGCATTAGGCATTTAGGCGTTTAGGCATTTAGACCTTTATACATTTAGGCATTTAGCCATTTAGGCATTTAGGCATTTACGCAATTAGGCATTTAGGCATTTAGGCATTTAGACCTTTATACATTTAAGCATTTATACATTTAAGCATTTAGGCATTTAGGCACTTAGGAATTTACGCAATTAGGCATTTAGGCATTTGGGCATTTAGATATTTATACATTTAGGCATTTAGCCATTTAGGCATTTAGGCATTTAGGCATTTACGCAATTAGGCATTTAGGCATTTAGGCATTTAGACATTTATACATTTAAGCATTTATACACTTAAACATTTAGGCTCTTAGAAATTTAGTCATTCAGGCGTTTAGACATTTGGGCATTTAGGCATGTAGGCATTAGGCATTCAGGCATTTAGGCATTTCGGCATTTAGGCATTTGGGCATTTAGTCATTTATACATTTAGATATATAGGTATTTAGGCATTTGGACATTTTTGAATTTTGGCATTTTGGGAATTTTCGTATTTAAGCATTTAAGCGTTCAGGCATTTAAATATGTAGAAATTTATACGTTTCGGCATTTAGGTATATACGCACTTAGTCATTTAGACATTTAGACATTTAAGCACTTAGCCATTTAGTAATTTATACATTTAGGCATTTTGGCATTTAGGCATTTGGACATTTAGGCATTTAGGCATTTAGGCATTTAGGCAGTTATGCATTTAAGCATATAGACATTTACCTATTTAGGCATTTAGGCATTTAGGCATTTAGGCATTTAGGCACTTAGACATATAGGCATTTATACTTTTATACATTTAGGCATTTAGCCATTTAGACACTTAGGCATTTATACATTTATACATTTAGGCATTTTGGCATTTAGGTATTTAGGCATTTAGACATTTAGGCATTTATACTTTTATACATTTAGGCATTTAGGCATTTTGACACTTAGGCATTTATACATTTATACATTAAGCATTTAGGCATTTAGGCATGTAGGCCCTTATCAATTTTGCATTTAGGCATTTATACATTTAGGCATTTAGACATTTAGACATGTAAGCTCTTATCAATTTAGGCATTTAGGCATTTAGGCATTTGGTTATTTAACGATTTAGGCATTTAGGCATTTAAGCATTTACGCAATTATTCATTTAATCATTTAGTCAATTAGATAATTAGGCATTTATACATTTAACCATTTTGGCATTTAGGCACTTAGGCATTTACGCAATTAGGCATTTAGGCATTTAGACACTTATACATTTAGGCACTTAACCAT
>CALNHX010008404.1:0-61180 GCA_940337035.1 Agriotes lineatus | reverse complement strand
ACAAGGATCTCCAACCTGTATATCTGGAGAACTGTGCCTTTGCAGATGATATTGTGCTGTAGGCCAACTCCGGGAAAAATCTGGAGAAGAACTTTAAAATATGGACGGAAGTACTGATGACACAAAAGCTTCAATTGAACGTAGAAAAAAACAAATACTATGGTAATCAGTAAAAACAAAACAGAGGTTAGAGTTACAATCGAAGGCGAAAGCATAGAGCAAGTGGAAACGTACAAATACTTGGGAAGCATAGTAAACAGCGAAGAAAACGTAGAAGACGAATTAAATAAAAGAATCCAGTCGGCTAATAGAATCTATTACACACTACAGAATAAATTCCTCAACCATAAGGAGATAACTAAAAACACAAAGATATCAATATATAAATCCATGTACCTGCCTGTACTACTTTATGGAGGAGAAAACTGGATTTTAACTGATAGACAACAAGGAAGATTGCAAGCAGCCGAAATGAAATTCCTTAGAAGAGTGCTGCTAGGGGCAAGAAGGATAGAAAGGAGAAGGAATGTGGATATAAGGAAGGAACTAGGGGTGAAATCAGTAGAAGAAACTCTCAAAGACAAGAAACTGATGTGGTTCGGACACCTAGTAAGAATGGGAGAAGAGAGACAAGCAAAGAAAATATGGGAAGCAAGACCAATAGGAAAGAATCGAAGGGGAAGGCCGAAAAGAAATTGGAACAGCTCGGTTGAAGCGATCCTGAAAGAGGCAGGGGAAAATTGGAACGCAGCCAAAGAAAATGCAAAAAATCGGAAGAAATGGAAAAAAATTGTAAACGGGAGGAAGGTAAACCAAACAACAGAAGGAGAAGACACCTCGACACCCTAGGGTACAAGAGGACGGATTATGTATGTATGTATGTATTAAACTCCACCAAAATGTTGGCCCATAATTTAAATAATCATTAAAGTGTAGTTGACATGAGAGCGTAATTCAGTTAAATAGGTTAATGTAATTTAGTGAATTATTGTAAGTAAAAAATATGGATAAGAGAATTACAAGTTGACTTTCTGACGTGGCCAAATGCACTACCAAAAGAAGGCGGTCGATAGCTTCATATCTATGACACATTTATTACCGTTTGAAATTTAGAATAATTAGTTGAATGCGACTAACTACCCACTATGCAAGAGCAGTTTTAAGGTTTGCCTTAATTTACAATAACGCCTACACGGAATCCAAGATCGTGTTTCCTATCATAGCGCTTTACTAACCGATATGTGATTAAAGTAGATTTCCAATCTTTGTCAAAACATCGCAAGCTAGTCTTACACGAAATTACTTGCAAATGCGGGGTTTATACTGAGGCTGGATTTAACCTAAAGTTATGTCACTATCGTGACGTGACGATCGAGACGGATAAAATTTTATCATGAAAATGCCGTACAAAGTTTGATAGTATAATCACTTGAACGGAGCGTGAGACGCAACCATCCTACTAACTTCACCTAAAAACTATTGAATATGAACTACCGCAATAGATTTGTTACAAGATAACTTTAGTGAATTATTGTATCAACTACTTTAAATGGGCGAGAAACGTTTAAAATACATAATAAGAGCATTCTAATATTCGCTGGGTACACCGTAGCACAATCATAGGAACGCATCAAAACGGATCCCAAAGTTCGAGTGGCCGAAATCAGAATAAATATCAACCGACCTTGCGATGGTTCTCCAGGCTGCAGCAAGCATAGGAGGGTCCGATGAACAGCAGGGCGACCGGGCTTGGCCAAGGTTAGTGCAGCGTTAACGACCTTCGCTCTCTATTGTAGGCGAGGGGCTTCATGCTCGCCGAGCTCAAGGCGATAGCTGGGGTTGTCTTCGTCGGTTAACTAGGGAGCAGATGCGCTCGCACGGGGCACGTTTCCGGCAGCCACGGAAGGAGCCTTTGGTATCACTCGGGGACCTCAAAAAGGATCACCAAAAGTGACATTTTGTCCAAGTGGTAAAGTAACCTTGCAACGCGTTGAAAGTCAGATAACAGCTGTCTGGAATTTAACCCAAGGTTAACCAGGTCACATTCAGCTCTCTTATCACTATATCACCCACGTGTACAGATCCTTGCATAAAGTAATCAATTCCTAGTTTCAATAAAACCCCTTTTTTTAATTGAAATAAAATAGAATCACCCGTTTATTTACACCGGCACTAGCTGTCATTTGTTACTTTTAATTTGCTTTGACGTTCCAGTTCTGCCAACATCGAAGCGAATCCACCGTTCGACCCAACGACCGCCCATAGTAAAAACCGCCATCCTACGCCGATGTAACTGAGGTGGTCTACCACTCTAGGGTTTAATACAAAATCGAATACAACTTGTAATTAATTTAGCAAATGATATATTTTATTTTATTTTGTACATAGTAAGAAATAAATGTATTTTCTGTTAAGTTCTGTTCGTTTGAATCAGTCAAAGTATAAATAAACCGAATCTTGGCCCAAACAGAAGCTACCATTAATAAGGGCATAACGTATTAATGCTACAGTTTAATTTACTAAAATAAGTACAAACCGGTAGCAGTGTTACAGTGTTGCCAACTGCATAAGGAAAAAATCTGGTGTAATGCACACACACATCTTTCTTTTGCCAAGACCACTACTAAAAGTAGGCCTTTTACCACTACTTCACTAAAAATAACGTGTTAAAAGTGAAATCAGCTGTTTACTTTTAGCACATGTGCTAAAAGTAAACAGCTTGTGTTGAATTTAGAATTTTGAACTGGAAGTGAGGTTATAAAGGTATTCTAGTTACTTCTTTCGTTAGAGGTAGAGTGTTTTTTAAATAATTAAAGCATTATGTAATGAATAAAGTAAAATGTGTACTATTATAAGTACGTTTGATAACTAATTTTGACAGCTACCGGCTGCAGAAACAGTCACCTGTGTCGTGAAGGCCATCTCTTTACTATGAAATAAATTATAACTGTCATAAATGCAAACCTTAAAAATCGGCATTTATGGATTAATAACAGTAAATTACGGCCGTAGAAAAAATACTTTGTGCAAACTCGTGTTAAAAGTGTTTATGCACGAGACATGTTATGAAACTCGGCAGTTAAATAAAAAGACCGTCATAACGACTTTTTAAAAAACATTTTTATTTTACAACGGCAATGCTGCTCGTTGGAGCTCAAAGATACAGACAGACAATTTCTTACATCTAACGTGTACTCTAAGAAGCTAAAGATAAAATATCATACACTAGCTTATATAGTATTTCTAATCAGCTAAGATAAGATTGTCTTCCAAGTATGCCTCGAGACCGGATGCACGTGCATACAAGGTTACAGAGTCAGCGCTTTAAACAATAGCTTCCTTGTTCTTCAAGGTTGCAAAGTAAGCATTCTAAGACAATAAGGGGATCTATTGCATACAACTTAACTCGTCCGCCGAAAAGAGAATTCAACGAGGGAAGTTTGCCTTGTTGAATTTTACAAAGATAAAAAGAAAATTAAACTTATGCATTTACGTTTTGTGACTCAAAATCTTTATTTGAAAATCTAATAAGTTTAACTTTTATTGTGTTTTTATTATAGTACATATATGTCGGCGCCGAAGATATTTGGACTAATGTCTCCGCCTATGAGTTATGTTTTGTAGTTACGTTATGGTTCGTTTGAACTGTTTTGTTTATGAGTTCACAGAAGGAACGCAAGAGGTAATTTCCTATTGAATGGAACGGCGCCCGCCCGCAAGACCCAAACAATATGGGAATGAGGAGTGTTACCGAGATGAGGGCATTCTTATATAGAAAAGCAAAGGTGTTGGACGAAGGTGCGGGCGCCGGACCATTATTGTTCCAACCCTTATTATTAGTTTTATTCATTTCGCCATTGCGGGCTATTTATTGGTTATTTTAAATTTTCAACCAAATAAACTGTGCTTATCGGACTTAATGTGTAAAATCAAAGTGGTTACGCCCTGAACTACCCCTAAGCTCTGAAATCAGAAGTGGGATAACCCTGTGTAAAATCGCGATGGTGTTGCGACCAAGATATGCCAAAGAAATGTGTACCGTGCTGCAGGGGAGGTTGACCAACGTTCAGCGCAATTTCCGTCTGGTCATCATACTAGATTGAAGCGTTGAACTTTGTCACCGTCTCCATGTACAGAAAGGAAAACATCCTTCCATGGAAAATGCCAGAAATGTGGACGTGTTGGGTAGTCGGAAAATGAAGGGTGGTGCTCCTGAGAGGCGAGTGTGAAACAGCATCGACAGCTCAACGTGAAAATTGGTGAGACCTTTACTTTTGTTTAATTCAGATTCAGATTGCTCCTTGATTAAAGAGACTGTAGCAAACCATTTATTATGGAAAACGTTTAAACAATGTGGCTTGTTTAAACGGCATTGGTTGCGGATCATTTGTGTACCAAGCAAATCTCGAGTGTCGTAGAAATGCAAGGATTATTTATAGAGGTTTTAAGTGTGCCGGATAAGTTCATATCAGCAAAAATGGTAATTAAAAGAGTAAAACAGAAGTTGAATGCTTAGGCGATCTTGTTAAATACGTCCTAGAGCTCATAAAACAGTCGCTCGTGTAAATTCAAAGTCGGGAGTATCAGATTTCATATTGCCGGCTCGGACTCTGCATATCAGTTATATTGAAACTTTAGCGGTTGTTAATGCTACAGGCATTTTTTTTTGGCAAATGCTTTGTACGGCCTGCAGGCAAAGCATGTTACGATCTGCAAGCTTTTGAATTCGATATCGTTTATCGCAATGAAAAACACATAAAACTAGCTGATTTTTCTTGAAATGCATCAAATGTTACGTGATATCCACCACTAATATTGGCTTTGGGAAACGAAGTCATTCACAACGTCGATGTGTTTAATAACGTGCTCTGGAAATAAACAAAGCATTTGCCGCGCTACGGTCAAATGAATTCGACCCTACTTCTCATAAGTTAGAAATTTATTGGTTTCGAAAATGTCAAGACTGTTCATAAATTTGTGGATAATTGTTTGATATGTAAGATGTTACGGGATTTTGGGTGAAAGGCACTCCTTAAATAAGCAATTTGTGGGGACGTGTATTGCGATTCGAATCTTGGTGCAGAATGCCTTTGATATCTTAGAATGCTTGCGTTAGCATTTTGCAAACACATACAGACAATATGATCTCATACATAGAGTAATAAGGGTGGTTGGGCCGACAAAGACATCTAAAAATAAATCGGGAAAAGCTCAAATTCAGATGCATTCCTTACCAAAAATTATTTCGGTCGTGGCACACGTACATATCGGTATTTCTGGAAAACTAAACGATAAAAAGAATACGTTTTTGTTACAATTGACGCCGTTACCAAGTTCATTGTTCTGCAACTTAGGTATCTAAATTGTTTGAAAGAACACGCTTACCTTTTTGGAGCGCCTTGTAGAATTATTTGTGATCAAGGTGACTGCTTCACAAGTGCTGCTTTTCATTGCTTTTGTTCTAATTACAACATATAAGTGCATTTTATTACTCTAGAAAGATAGTTTAGGTGAGGTCCGGTTGACATTGATCAGTACAAAGCACTCAGTTACAGGGTTTAGCTCCGCTAAATTGTTGTTGGATGTACTACAATCCTTAGAGTTACACAAAATTTGTTATTTAATTGACAATGAAGAGCCTACAAATTTGGCTGAAATTAGACACCTTGCTAGTGAAACTGTTGAGCGTTTAGCACGAGATGCAGTTTCTAAGACTGCTGGGAAGGCACAAATAAAGTCATTTGTGATTTTGTATTCAGTAAAAATAACGAACGAATGCTATCAAGCTTGACCGCCGGTACCGAGGTCCCTTCAACATTGAAGTTTGATTCCGATCAGTTAATCAGTGTCCCCTAGGGACAAGGCAAAATTTTAGTTGACTCGGAGGAAGATGGCTCCGTGTCGGCGGAGAAAAACGTATGATTAATTTGAATTGTAATTGTTTTTAGTCGATCCTGGCAAGGTATAAAACTTGGTCAGATGAACTGTTTGAGTCGATCCTGACTAGAGATGTAACTTGGTCAGATGTGTTATTCTGAGTCGATCCCGATTCTGCGTGTAATCGGAAGGTGTCGAGCCCGATTCAGAGTTTAATCGGATGGTGTCGAACCCGATTTAGAGTTTAATCGGAAGGTGTTGAACCCGATTCTGGTGTAATCGGAAGACCGGTTTGGTGGTTGAGCCCGATTAGGAGGTAATCGGAAGACCTGTTTGGTAGTTTGTTGAGCCCGATTAAGAGTGTAATCGGAAGACCTGTTTGGTAGTTAGTCGAGCCCGATTAATAGTGTAATCGGAAGACCGGTAGTTGATCCCGATTAGCAGTTTAATCGGAAGACCTGTGTGTGGTAGTTGCTCCTGATTAGCAGTTTAATCGGAAGACCTGTGTGTGGTAGTTGATCCCGATTAGCAGTTTAATCGGAAGACCTGTATGTAGTAGTTGATCCCGATTAGTTGAATATCGGAAGTTGAGCTTGATAGTAACAGTCGAATAGTGTACTTTCTTTGAAAGATTATTTAGGTATGCACTACCTAAAGAGCTTGATTTGTTTTCTTCAAAATTGTGAAAGTCGATGATTGATTTGTTGTTTATTTGTTGATCAGGATGAACGAGCGGTTAAGTAACTGATTTATTTTGGTACAGTTGAAGGACTTTAGTGCCCGTGGACGTGCACGTGTCAGAATGGCCGTGTCGGCGCCGAAGATATTTGGACTAATGTCTCCGCCTATGAGTTATGTTTTGTAGTTACGTTATGGTTCGTTTGAACTGTTTTGTTTATGAGTTCACAGAAGGAACGCAAGAGGTAATTTCCTATTGAATGGAACGGCGCCCGCCCGCAAGACCCAAACAATATGGGAATGAGGAGTGTTACCGAGATGAGGGCATTCTTGTATAGAAAAGCAAAGGTGTTGGACGAAGGTGCGGGCGCCGGACCATTATTGTTCCAACCCTTATTATTAGTTTTGTTCATTTCGCCATTGCGGGCTATTTATTGGTTATTTTAAATTTTCAACCAAATAAACTGTGCTTATCGGACTTAATGTGTAAAATCAAAGTGGTTACGCCCTGAACTACCCCTAAGCTCTGAAATATATAATATAAAAATAATTATTATAAGAATAGTTAATAGTGTAAATATAATTGCAGACACACTTACTGCCGGTCTTATAAAGGCCATTAATCTGACGTTAACTTTAATTTGCTGTTAAAATAAAAAAAAGCGCATCAAAATTTGTTTACTAATGAATGAAATGTCATAAGCACTGACGTTTTGATGCGATTTTGTCTATTTTAGATTAGATTAGATTAGATTTCACGACTGCCTTTTGCTGGCATGCGCACGTCAGCCCTTTGGGCTTTTTGTACTGTCGGGAGTTTTCAAGTTAGCAAGCCGACATCCGTATCTTTTACTAGACTTGCAATGTCCCCTACTAGCTTGCGGTTGTCAATAGAGTTAAGGCTCCAATCGAGTTGGTGTCTTTTACGCTCTAATGCTGAGCATTCAAAGAGGATATGATAGGCTGTTTCATCATCCTCTTGGCATAGTCTGCAAACAGGTTCATCTCTATAGATATTGATCCTGTGCATAAATTCTCTGAATGCTCCAGTGCCTGTTAGTAGACTGACTACTTGCTTGATTCGAGTTCTGTTCAGTCTCAACAGGGTTTTGGTGGTATGTGGATTCGGAGTTTTTAGCAATCTTTTGCAGTGTGTTGCTTGATTGTAGTTTCTCCACCTTAGTTGGTGTGCGGTATTGACCCATTCATTAATGGCTGAGCGGGCTTGGTTTTTCTGAATGCTTATACCAGGTTCTGGACCGGTCATTGCATTACGGGCTGCTTCTTTTGCGAGCTTGTCCGCCTTTTCGTTTCCTTCAATACCTTGGTGACCTGGAATCCAGCATAATTTTACTGTATTTCCCTGGCTTAAGGTTTGAAGTTTGGATTTGCATTCCTTGACCAGTCTCGATGAAGTACTGAAAGCGTTTAGCGCTTTCAGTGCTGCCTGACTGTCTGAGAGAATGTGTATGTCTCGATTGAGCAGCTTCTTTTCTATGCTGATGTTTGCGCATTCGTTAATAGCTTGCACTTCAGCCTGAAAGATGTTACAAAACTTTCCTAGACTGACTTTTTTGTTGGTTCTAGGATTGGTACTGTACACACCGGAGCCTGTACCCCCTTCAAACTTAGATCCATCAGTGTAAAAAATGATGTTCTTATTTGTTGGAGTTGGTAGTTGGTCCGGATTCCAACTTGTGTGTACAGTAAAGTTCTTTTCAAAGTCATAGGCTTTGATTATAAGATCAGAACCCATTTCTAATATTGGGTTGTTGATGTGTGACATGATCTTGCCATGTCCTAGATTATTAGCTGTGGTCATCCAGTGACCAGTACTTTGTAATCTGTAGGCTGCCATTCTGGCTTCACCTTCCAAGAAGATGTGCAGAGGTGGCAGATTTAAAATAGCATTCAGTGCTTGTCCTGAGGTGCCTTTAAAGGCTCCAGTGATGCACCAATTAGCTAGATATTGTATTCTGCTGAAATTTAAAATAAAATTTTTGTCTAATTATAAGACAACGGAAAGTTATATATCCCGTTTTGACTTCCTTTTACGATAAAGGAAGTATTTAGTTCACCCCAAAAATTCGAAATTGAGTTTTCAGATTTTCACGTTTTAGAGTCTCCTGAACCCAAAAACCATGTTTTTGTTCATTGGTCGTCTGTCTGTCTGTGTGTTTGTCTGTGTGTCTGTCTGTCTGTCTGTCAGTGTGTCTATGAACAGAATAGCTCAAAAGCGAAAAGAGCTATGGCGTTGAAACTTCATAAATAGGTTTTGTGTACTATTTAGATGCAACAACAAGCTTTTGAAGAAAATCGCATAATCAGAAGTATGGTGTTTACTCTTGTAATTTTTCAGTTTTTTTAGATTTTTGCAAAAACGGCTTTAACAATTTTTTTTAAACTTGACATTTTTATTACATTTTTTATATGTATTGATGTGAGATAGATGATTTTCAAGTTGAATACCTCTAAAATGGGTTTCTTTTGTTTTTTCCTTTTTTTTCTACTAACTCCTATTTTAAATGGAGCACCCGGTATATTATTACATTTTTGAATTGAGCTTAAAATTTTAGAGAAAATTTGTCTCTTGAGCTAATGCTCTATTTTGTAAGGTTTCTGTAAAATTTGCAATTTTCTAACATTTTTGACAAATGCTTAAAAATTAAAAATCAAATCACTGTAAAAGGAAGTTGTGTGAGTGTCACACCAGATTTTTTTATATAGAAATGCAAATAGCGAATTTCTAAGGAAACAATTGGCAACAAGACTGATTTGTGTTGGTACATTATTTTTGCAGTGAGATTAGGTTTCATGTTGAGTGGTTGACATTTAATTATTTTAAATTTTAGTTTTGCCTATTATAAACTTGAAATCCAATTTTATAAATTAGTTTTAACTAGATAGATATTGAACTGAGGACAATTTCAGTTTATAACAAGCAGTACCTACTAAAATTTAAAAGAATGTATATTTCAACCAATCAACATGAAACCCAACCTCACTGTAAAAATAATAACCAGAAATGTATATACCATTATACCAACACAATTCTATCTAGAGGCAATGCTTTCCCTAGATTGCATTTCATATGAAAAAAATTGACCATATAATAACGTTGACTATTTATTTACTTTACACAAGAGCCGATACATTTTTCAAAAGTTTACTAGCCTACGATTGTCCCATGCCGAGCGAAATTCAATAGATTTTGCAAGTATAAGATAATAGTGTTAAATTGGCCCTTTATTATAAAAAATAACATAAATATAGAATCTGTTAATGTTTAACTAAAAACTATTACGTACAGATTTTGTTTCAACATAAAAAATAAATTTAATAGAAACGTAATAGAATAGTAATAGAAATTGCAAAACGTAATAAATTTTGCTTTAAGAGTAATAGCGTAATAGGCTGGTGTAAAAAGTAATAAATCTGTTACTATAGTAATAGTGTTGGCAACACTGCAACCACATAATATGACCAGCATAAAATTTATCATTGATGTGACAAGGACAGAATGACATTAATTACAGGTTACAGCGGAGAAGGTAAAGAGTCTCCGGGTTACAGGGACACCGTTCAGACAAGAAAGTTACAACATACAGCAGTGTTGCCAGGTCTAGTAAAATTGCATTAGATCTAGTGACTTTTAGTCAATCTAGTGATTTAGTGATAACTTTTGCCAAAAGAGAATTATCTAGTGATTTTTTCCAGTCTATTTTATTAAAAAACCAAATAATAAAGCAAAAATTCCTTCCCCCCCTTTTGCCGTTGTTGCAGATTGCTACCTACTATTATTATTCCAATCTTAGAAATTAGTTTTCGCTGTGACGGACAGATGGCAGCCTGAGATTTGAAATGCGAAGGTAAGTAAATTCCATGAATTACTTAACAGAAAATAGGTATTTCCCTGGTTCAAACTAAATGCTCTAGGCTATAAACAGAACTCCGAAAGGGAATTGTTCACATTTGCATTTTTACTTTCGGTAGAACGTAAAAAAATGATCAAACTTTGAAGTGTGCTGTGAGTACTGACCACTGGGACTCAAGTAGATTTTCCGATAATTTAATGATATGAATTTAGAATTGCAGGCTAAAGCTCCAAAGATTCACTTGCTTTATCCAAGAATAGCAACTGCTTTTAAAGTATTGTTGAGTTATTACATTAAACCGGAGTATTTAAAAACACGGATTTAAGCAAATTACAGTATAGAAATCCGAAACATTATGTTTTAATTGAGCACTTGTACTTAGGTCCAAATATCGCAATAGCGCTATCAAATAATAGTTTAACAGATAGTGCAAAACATTTTTTCCGTTTGAAGTGTTTTTACACCGAAGCGCGCATCAAATTTTCAAAAGATTTCCCTTTAATTTCCGTGAAGCTGTTATGCTTAAATCATTAAATTTTCTAAATCCTTCAATAGTTGCAAATGTTGATAGTCTCGGCCCATTAATTATACATTTTCCTAATCTAATAACGGATGTCAATGCTTTAGATAGGGAAATTCGATCGCTAAAATATTCTGCCATTAATTTTGAAATGGAAGATTTAAAATTTTGGAAAGAAATTTTTAATTTTAAAAAAGCCGACGGTAATTTATTATATCCCCAACTTTCTCAGTTTGTGAGTATTTTTTGTTCTTCTCCATAGTAGCGCCTGCGTTGAAAGGGTTTTCAGTTCAATTAATTTAAATAAAACTAAACCAAGAAATAGATTAAGTAACACTTTGACTGGAATTCTTCTTCTTTCTAAAAACTTAATTTTGCCAGAAAACTGTTACGATTTTGTTTTTACGGATGCAATAATAACAAATCATAATAACAAAATGTATGATTAAATTACATATTGTATAATTATTGTAGGTGTAGTTTGTTATTCATTTATACGTTTTATTATATTTTTAAACATTTTATCTTGTTCGTTATTTTGTTTATTTTTTATAATTGTTGTGAAAACTTTGATTTTGTTTTTTTAATTTTCAGTTTTTTTTCATGTTTAAATTAATCTAGTGAAATTTTTGACAATATAGTGATTTTTACCACCGCAAGCTAGTGACTTTTAGAATTTTGACCTGGCAACACTGGCGTACAGCCAGTACACTTTGAAGACCAATGTTTTTGATGACATTTATTTACATTTGAAAAATATAGCTCATTTTCCATAGAACCTGCTATGGTAATTACTAATAGTAATGTAAGTAAAAATAATTCGTTGTTACATACTTAGTAAGTTTAGTTTAGTTTATGTAACTAAACTACGTGTTTTGCATTCCTGCCATTAATTTTTATTTAACCATAACCTCAAATACACAAAACTGCGTGTTTACTGGCGTGATTTGGCTGTCATAAAATAAATCCGGTGCATTGCATGCATCTGATTCGTTACAATTCTCAAACCAAACCGTCTAGTTCTAGATACTAACATTACTAACTGCTTAGTGATGGGAACAATCGAATAAAGTTATTGAATAGTTCGATAGTTTTCAACCTTCCATTCATTCGATTGTTTTCAGAAAATTGTTCATTTAACTATCGATAGTCGATAGGCTACCCACTATTCAGATTTCAGTACGAAGCGAACGAATGCATGAATAACTATCGAACAAACAAATTTACAGCTGTGATGTTATGAACGAACAGCTTGTGCTTGTCACTCACCGTCACTCGGTGCGCCAACCAGAATTAAATGTTTGCTTCGTAACCTATCGTATTATGCTTCACAGTACCGGACTTAATAATTTTACGCCTTAATTACTCAAACCGAAAGTAGGTACGCTGTCTGCTTCAGCACAATTACCAGATTTAAGAAGTCTCGTAGAATTAAAATGTACCGCTACTGAAATAGATTTTTATGTACATACTTCAATATAAAAAGAATTTTGCCACCCACAAAAAAAATTTACCGCCTCTAAAAATCTACCGCTTTACGCAACTGTGTAATTTTCGTAATAAGAAATATCGCAAGGTTCAAACAAATTAGTTTTCGCCTGTAGCTTATAAAACCCTTTAAACAAAAGTATTCGATAGTTTTAATGAACGATTAATTCGATTGTTTGAACCTTTCATTCGGCATTTATTCAATAGTCAAAACAATTCGATTGTTCCCATCACTATAACTGCTTTCATTTTCGAACCTGTTCGGTATGTACAGTACCTATGTACCTACTCGTACAATTTTTTCCCACGCCCACATAGGAAATTGCCAGTTTCCTTACAGTCAAGTAGCCACGAAAAATGACAGTACTATTCACCCAGTCGCTATCATTATGAACATGAAAATGATATGGCAGTGGGCTAAATATGACTAGTGACGTCAGTTGTCACAATAAAGCTGTCATTCATTAAATTGCAAAAATGCGTTTTCTGTCATCATTGCACGTTCATATTTTAAGTCGCTCGGTTTTGCTACGCTTCTCAAATACAGTCGCATGATATATGTCATTTTTGAGACTTGTTATGTAATATACTATTATAAGTCTTTGTAATTCAGTAAGCAGCTGATTGAAAAGAACTTGTACTTATGAATACTCTTCTTTCAGACCAATGGCAAAACTTCAAGTGTAGCATCTGACGCAGCAGCAATGTGTCTTGTCTGATTTTTCAAATTTACATCAAAAGCTTCGGGTAAGCATATAAATAATTGAGTTATGTCGACTATTTTTTGCGGCCATACAACACTTCACTAATTCAAAAATACATCACAAATGAATTCTGCATTTTCTAATGTTACTCATGAATCTATTGTAATTCGTAAAATAACTGGTTAATTACTGAGATTATTTCACTCATCATACTTGTATACAATCATGTGGCTATATTCTAGAAAATCAACCAATCACATGGCTTTATAAGTGACTATTTCCCGCATCTCATATTATCCAATCAACTGCCATGAAACAAAATACTTTCGTAAAACATTTTTATCAGCAAAATCATTTGCCGTTAATACGTTATTACTGATAATTTCCCAAGGGAAATTATCGTAGAGATAAAATTTCAAGGGAATTTATCGCTTGTTGCCAAGCAACCACGCATATACTTTATATAAATAAATTTTACATTAATTACTTACGCCGCAGTCAATTATATCATGAAAAAGCTGCGGTACGCCTTACTGAGTTTTTTGTACAGTGCCTTGATAGAGACAGTGGCGACAATAGGCACAATTTGCCACAAAATGGCGGCCAATGGCCTACTAACTTTAATAAATTGAACGTTTTTGAATGGTCCTGGTTACACAACGTATAAATAATATGTTGGTGACACTGTAAGTCTATGTCAAATTCAAGGTTATCAGGTTAGGTTTTGCGTCAGTTTTGACACAGACTGACGCAAAATTTAACCTGCTAACCTCGAATTTGACACAAACTGACGCAGAATAACGCCCTTATATTTGTTCTATATAATTTTGAAACACCCTGTATATGACATTATTAACGTCAAACTCTACAAACATGATGAAGATAATCTCCAGGCAGTAAAGGGTGTACTTTACAAAACCTGTAAGGGTATTGCCGATCGTCCTTTAGAACTTGATAGACCGTCTTATTACTTAATAAATGAAGGACTTGAAGTCTTCCCCACGAATTTATTTGTTTACAAACGGTTGAAAAGGATATAATGTATGTACGTGACTAGTTTCGACAAATTGTCATCATCAGACGTAACATTATTAAAAGGCTAAGGGTAACAATGGTTAGCTTAGACGAATAATTGCAAGTAACATTTGGGGCCTGAAGGGCAAGTTACAAGTTGACACCTTTGGAGAGCATTTCCGCAGGAATGTAACCAAATCATAAATTAGTTACAGCTAGGAGAACCATTGTGAAATGTTTGAATTGACATGGTAGGGAAGAATATATACAAAACTTATTAAAGTTAGTGAGCAAATTTGAATTTACATTTTCCCATAAGGGATGAACGTTCATTAATGACCATTGTTACCCTTAGCCTTTTAATAATGTTACGTCTGATGATGACAATTTGTCGAAACTAGTCACGTACATACATTATATCCTTTTCAACCGTTTGTAAACAAATAAATTCGTGGGAAAGACTTCAAGTCCTTCATTTATTATTAAATCCAACCCCACTTCAAGCAGCAATGGATCAACTCCTTTTTTTTTGTCTTAGTTCTAAGAGAGTTTAAGCTGTTTTTTTTTTGACTTAGCAATTTGGCTAATTTAGTGAATGTAGCCAAATTGAAATAGTAAGGGCCAAGATTAATAATAATACAAATATTCAATTTTAAAACCTTTGTTGGCAACTGACCAAAACCAACATATTTAATATAAGCTATAATACTTTGAGTCACAGAAACGTATGTACTTTCATCGATGCAAATAGAGTACCATGAACTGTCTTCGATTTCACACATATTATTTTTTTATGCACTTAGAAATAGTATCAGTTATCCCAATAAGTTCGTGCGTTTTGTAATGGTAAAATATAAATATTTATTAAGAAACAATAATACACTACCATTCATCGAAGTAATTACCATCACACTCAATGACCTTTTGCCAACGTGACACCAATTTTTGTATGCCGGTATTAGGGATGTTGTACCCGGTCTAAAATCAAACCCGGGTACCCGAAAGCAGTACCCGGGTACCCCCGGGTACGTGAAATATGAAATATATAACAAAGATGTTAGTGTACATCTGAACATCTGAAGTAACTACAAATTGCTTTCTTTTTCGCCGCGAGTTTTAAATTGAACTAAATCGAAATAGTACCTACTCGCCAATTCAAACTGCACGTCGTCTGTTATTCTTAAGTATTTTCCAAGTGTTATCAAATTCAACTACTTGATTTTTTGTCCGAAATTGGTAGCAGCATCAATCAACATCACACACAGGATGTTTATGTTACTTCATCCCATACTGAAGCAATTTAATGGTACTATTGACGGGTTGAATATTTCCGTGAAGCGGATTTATTGCCTTTCTTATATGAAACAAAAAACATTATGTGGTATGGGATCACCCCATCCTATTCTTGTTATTACTGCATGGTTATGTTTTTATAGCGCTTAGTACTATTATTTTTAGCATCTTCTCCGAAAAAGGCTGACTTCTTGGAAATTACATAATTTACTAGTCGGGTACCCGGGTCCTGAAACTACACCCGGGTCGACTATTACCCGGGTTGACCCGGGTACCCGGGTACCCGCTGACATCCCTAGCCGGTATTGTAGAACCCGATGGATTTTGAATAAAAAAATTGACGGACTGCATTTATTACATCAACTCGAGTTCTGAACTGCCTATGCCTCATACAGTTGTCGAGAGACAAAAAAAGGTGGTTATCATTTGGCGAAATGTCAGGAGAATATGGAGGGTGGGGTAACGTTTCCCAGCCAAGTTTGGAAATTTTTTTCCGGGTCACTCTTGCGGGATGCTGCCTGGCGTTATCCTGTAAGAATACCACTTTCTTTCGATTGATCAAAGAAGGCTGTTTTTGGATGAGTGCTGCTTGTACTCGCTGAAGCTGTTCACAATACAAGTAACCAGTGATGGTTTGACCCGTTTTCAAAAACTCATAATGGACAATTCCGGTTGCTGTCCACCAAACACACAATACAATCTTTTTTGGGTGCAAAGAAGCCTTGGGAGTGTGTGGTATCGAATTAGTAGGTGACAACCAGTGATACGAACGCTTAGAGTTTGAGTACAATATCTACTTTTCGTCACATGTTCACAACCGATCAAGAAAAGGTTCATTATTGTTTTGCCGAACAAATTATAAGACGACTTAATTTGTTATCATTTGACAATTCATGTGCGACCCAGTAACTTCCACGTCTTTCCTAACTGATGAAGCTGCAAACGAATGGTTTTATTACTCACATTGAACCTTTCTGCAAGCTCTAGCCATGTTGGCCTGGAATTTGCCTCCACAACCTGTTGAATATCCTCGTTGTTAATCATCTTCGGTCTTCCAGAGCGTGCTTCATCGGACAAGCTGAGATCTCCCGAAGAAAATTTCTTGAACCATCTCTTTGGTACCGAGTTTGTACTCGTAGAGTAAACAACCTCGAATTAAAGTTTTATTCGTTGCTATTTTCAACTAATATTTAAAACTAGGAATTAAACAATTGTCACCAAATGTGTATGTATCCGATAAAAGAAGGATTCATACTAAATTAGATGACAGATATCAAACAAGTGCTATCGATCAACAACATAAAAGGTATTCATGGCACTCTGCTGTCTGCAAAAACGGCACGAACTTATTTGGTTACCTGATAGATTCAATTTCACGACTACTCATACGACTCATTGCGTTAATGCTTTTATTTTCCGTGTAGCTAGGTTTTCCTTGGATTCAAAATAAATTAGTTTCATATAACCTATTATGGCTGGCATCTTTGTTTTTTTGGTTGGTAGACACACACATTCCCAGTCTTTTCCAGCATTGGATGTGGGGTTACTGAAGAATTGCATTGATAACCTGTGTTCTAGTTTTTTCATGTTTGTTTAAAATACTCGTCTTTGTTATAGATACATGTTCTACAAAAAAAAATAAACAGTAAATGCAAATGGCATGAAAGAAAGCCAATTAATTATTGACCTAATTATTTAATTTTTTGCAGCCATTTTGCAATATTTGCATTGGAAATTAGTAGGTTGAAGACCATTATCACTCCAGGATACTTCAAGCCATTTATAATTAAACTTCCACTTTTTAACAAGATAAGATGTTATTCCTAAATGCTACATATTCCGCTTTCCATTGTTTTTTGTTTTTCAGGTGGTGGTAGTTTTTCTTGTTCAGTTGTTTTAATTTTTATTCCAAGCCACTTTGCCAGATATGTCATCTTTGGTCAAAATCACGTATAAAGTAAACAAACACGACTGCTGAATGACGAAGACCAACAATAACACAGCTGAATACAGCTACTGTTCTTGTATTTACGCAATTGCCGGGGAACTAAGCACTAATGCTATTGGCGTCGCAGTGTTTCCAGATGGGAGGGAAAATTCTATTTTGGAGAGATTTTACTTTGGAGGGTAATTTAGTTCAGTTTATTCTTTGCATGATTTTTGAATTGGTTTTTTGGCGAAATCCAAATGAACATGGTGCGGCCACAGCAGAAACAAATGCAAACGTGAACTGATGTTAGAGCCAGTGCTTAATATATTAATAACTACATATTGTGAAATTTACGTTTCTATTAGAGCTTCGTATTAGTGGTCCTGTTAATAGTTATTTAACGAACAAGTGTGTTAATGAGAGCGATTAGTAATCGAGACATTTTAACTTGTGAGTGCTAGCGAACTCGTTAATTGTCGAGATTATTAATCACCGCTTAACACACGAGTTAGTTACAATAGTTTTTTGTTGATCATATCTCAGTCGCCTAGAATCAAAACCTGACAATTCCAGGTAAATACAACTTGAGATAAAGCAAAAAAACGCACAAAATCTTTATTTGAGCGAATTAAGTAACCAAATTGTTGTACGTTGGTTACCATTGATTTTGAAAAGTAATTAAATCAATTCAAGAAATCAGAAGCAGACCGAAGTCTTTGTAAATGAATTAATAGGATGGACATGTAGGGTCTTGCTCCGAAACTCTTAAAATTTGATTTAAAAGACGCCAATAAATACTGAACATAAGTTTTATTCTTACTTAATACATAAAACTAAATATCTAAATACCAAACTCAACTATTTCTTCTTCACAGTTCCCTTCTTCTTCAGTTATTTGTTCCCTTTCCAATATATTTTGGAAAACTTCTTTAAAAAAGACTAAGGCATCTTTTTCCCATTCATTCCCATAGTGTTTTTCTAATAACTTTGCAATACTTTTTTTCTTATCCTTGTTAATAGGTACTCCACTTTCCAATACCGTTGGGCTCATTTGAGAGAATTTTTTTCCTCTTTTACATAAGCTTTTGGGTGTGCACAAGTCATTTCTATAAAATGCTTCACCTCTTACAAGTGGTGCTCCATTCCCTTTAATAATAATTATTCTTTTGGAAGGTTGAAATTTAAAATGCCAGTAACCTGGTTGCTTCAAAACTTTTTGAGTTTCGCTTCTCCAATCTTTAATGACAATATCACTACCAATTTTGTAAACAGTCGCAAATATTTGATTATATTGATGTAATCATCAGGATGAACAACTACCGTATGTTTTTTATAGATGTTCTCAATTTGACCAAAGAAACGCAGTCTGGGGGAATATAATAGCGTCCGACAACTGTAACACCAACTCAATTCTTTCAATCTGCGGTGGGGCTTCATACTGTAGCCAATAGTTTAGCATGCCAATGACTGTCGAATTTTTATTTCGTGCTACACATCCATCGCAAACGAGGCGAATTACTTTTACATCTTCCCCAAAATCAAAATTTGAAAGAGAATGGTGTAAAGAGGATGAAATTTCATTTGAACTTCTCTGATGGTCCAACTCTGTCCAAACATACGAACTAACATTATCTGCATTCAACTTACTTTTGGATGTTCCACAAACTATGGCTAAGTGGTAAAAGTTAATTTGCATACTGAAGTACGCGGACTGGTCCGGGAGTTTTGGAAGTGCCAAATTTTTTTGACAGTCGAAGGAGAATGTGATCATTTCTTCTTTTTCTTCTTGAAGAAGTTTATAGAAACTGCCAGCTCTTAATTTGTGCAGTCGTTGCTGTGCTAGTGAATTAGGTTTCTCACTCTCATTTATTTCTTTTTTTATTTGAAGTTGAAATTGTAGGCATGTAGAACATAAGTCTGTCTTTGGTGTGCCAAAACCAATATTGAAATTTTTATTAAAATAACCTCTAAAGAAACTTTCTTTTACTTTTAGTTCCTCGTTATTGACCATTTTGTCGTTATATATTTTCCAGAGTTTACAGATACTTAATTCAGCAGGCAAATAAATTCTATTGAATGTTTTTGACCGGCAAGAATGTGATTTCGTACATTTTAGAGATTCAATAAACTGCTTTATTGCTTGTCTTTTATTTTCATTCTTATGTCCAATTCGATCTCCTTCCCTTTTTTCAATGGGCATAAGTGACTTTTCTTTATATTTCTTTACAATATTTAAAATTCTATCTTTCTTAACGCCTAAAATACCTTGGAACGCTTGTCTGCACACAGGAACCACCAAGCCATCACTTCTCTTTACTTTGTAGCATAAAATACAAGATTTGGGCTTATTTCCATTTTCTGCTCGTTTTCTCTGCCTCTTTGGATTTTTTGAGTCACAGTGACGCAAAATAAACATATCTTGTCCTCTTTTTTTCTTGTTTTTGTAAAAAGCTGCATGAAATTCTCTCACATCTCTCATGAAAGATGGGACGTGCATTGAAGTGGTTGATAATGGTTTTCAGCATGGCCACAACTGGGATATAAAGGCAAGCTACTAGGAGCATACCTAAAAAGAATTTCTACATAATTATACTTGAAAATGTGGCTTAGGTGGTGTTAATTATTAATTAAATCGCCGTTTTAAAAAATAATAACCTAGCTAATTAATAACATAGGTCCTACTTGCACGTTTCGTCTTCTCTCGTTTTGTTTCTAATTTACATTTCTTTCGAGCCTTATTACCATCACATTGAAGAATATTTGTTAGTTGCCCGGAGTTATTTAATTTTTCCAAGAAATCCATCGCAAACTACACAAACAAATACATCGAAGCATATTATTTAACTGGCATAACTGTAAACCAAGTGGAGTCAGCTACGGTGAAAATGTTGAGCTCTCATTGGTGCATTGGAAATGTCGGTCTTTGCATCTAAGACAAGCGGAGACTTGTTGGGTTTTGCATCTAAGGTGAGATTTTAGTTTCAAATTACGTTGGATTTGTCGGGATTTGCTTCATAATTTCAATATGGAGATGTAGGCTTTTGCATTATAATTTATTTGGTATATTAACCTTATTTTTCCAAAAGTTGTGACTTGTCGGGTTTTGCACCTAAGCGACTGATCTTATTAAATTGGAGAAATCTAATTTTATTGATTGACAAACATTTGACACAAAGCTTTGACGTTCATGGTACCTATTAAGAGAAAACTATTCATTAACAGGAGTCATTAATAAACAATTTTACAAAATAAAAAATTATTTAGTAATAGGGGACATAAACGATTTTCTATACATTAATAAAACGCATAAATAAACGATGAACAGGAAATGTATTTTATTATTATTTATTTATTATTATCATGCGGCTAATATATTGTAACGGCCTGGCGATCAGGCAGTTGCAGACTCATGAGTCACCGCCGTCGAGACGGTCTTGGAGCCAGCTGCGGGCAGATGAGTCATGGTCCAAAGCGACCTTGCAGCCAGATGCAAGGGATGACTCACGCTTTCGGGAACGCGCTCGGGGTCAACACACGCGAATGCCGGAAGATACGAGCGAAGTCTGGATTGTTCTAGAAGGAAATTATTCGGCCATATAAATACGCGCCGCCGGATAGTTCTCATCAGACTTGAAGCGCGCGTGATATAAACGAACCGTGTGTATATAACCCTAGTGAAATAAATAATAAATAAATATAACCATATAAATCCTTAATGTTTAAGTCGTGAATAAATAGCCACATAAATTAGTTGATGTTTAATCCAGCGCATATAAATAAATAGTGTATCGTTGTTAGAAATAGTTCGTAGTTTAAGTAATTTGTGTTCTGCCTTGATAATTCTTGTATTTGTAAATAGTAATTAATCGTGTAAATAAATGTTTAATACAAGAAGCGTCGTATAATTTTTTAAATAGCCCGAACGGTAAAAACGTAACAATATAGTTTAATGGATTTCTTTAGTATTTAGTTTCCAGTATTGGTAAAATTAACAACAAAGAAATTAAAAAAAAAACTTACAAAATTAAAGTAATGAATTACCTTTTCCTCCGCCCTTGTCGTATACTTCTCCCGAAATTGTGATTTTCAAGTATGGCAACCCCATAGGCGGATCCAGAGACTTCCTAACGGACGGTGAAACTAATTTTTGTAGATTGAACAGTAATGCTAAACTGATAGTTTAGGTAGATACTGCCTATTATGGTATGGTACTAAGTAGATATTTAGATTAAAAGAGGCAAACATTTAAAAAAATCAGTACAATATAGGAGTACAATATTTGATTTTTTTTCGATTTCAACAAATCAAAAACAAGTTAAAATAACACTGTATTTAAAAAAAGGAATAATGAACTGCTATTTTTGCTATGTGGCTATAGAGAAATTTAAAAAAGTAGACTGGGCAGTATTTCAACGAAAGAATAATAAACCGATTTAGTGATGCTAAAATAAAGGGTGGGGGAGGGGTGGTAACTATTTCTAAAACTATGAGAGTTACATAAATATTGTATATATAAAAGTTGTAGGTGCGAATGTGGTGCGCATTACTCAAATAGTTTTGATTATACAAGGTGGCTCGAAAAGTGTGGCGAATCAAAGTTACTTCTTTAAATGGAATGTTCTATGTTTAGGTAACTTAGAAGTTTTGCATCAAGTTGTATGGGTCTCACTTCAGCTGTTTTGGAGATAATAACGATTTAATGCAAAAAATGCTAAATATCAGGCGGCTGCTGCAACAGAAAACAATTGAATGAAGAAAACGTTACCAAAAAACTATGCTTTTTGTGAACTACCTTTTGAGTAGAAAATGGTGGTTCTGGGTATTACTGATATACAGGGTGCTCAAATTTTGCAAATTCAATAAATTCGTATATCCCGGAAGCCCTGCTGATGAGCTTTCTTTTGATATGTTACCTCTAAATTGTTTTTCAGATATGAGTGTTTGAACATGAATAGTATTGTTACGTTTTTACGTTTCGGGCTATTTAAAAATTATTCGACGCTTCTTGCATTAAACATTTATTTACAACGATTAATTATTATTATTTACAAACACGAATTAACAAGGCAGAACACAAATTACTTAAACTACGAACTATTTCTAACAACGATACACTATTTATTTATATGCGCTGGATTAAACATCAATTAATTTATGTGGCTATTTGTTCATGACTTAAACATTAAGGATTTATATGGTTATATATACGGGTTCGTTTATATTACGCGCTTCGAGTCTGATGAGAACTGCGCTGAATTCAGACGGCCGTGTATTTATATTCGTTAGGGAGGAGTTCCAGAAACGCCGCGATATTTCCTCGAAGTTCCAGACACATGCATGACGCACCGCATCGGGGCCGCTCTCGCATCACCTGGAAAATGACTCATCCGTCCGCAGCTGGGTCCCAGGCCGCTTCCCGAAGCTCCAGAACAATGACTCATTCGTTCGCAGCTGGCCCCAAGGTCGTCTCCTGGCGGCTGTGCCTCACGCGTTTGCAGCTGCCTGATTTCAAGGTCGGTACAGTATAATATAAACATTTTTTCCACCAATCGTACTAGAATTGACACATTATTGATAAAATTTTGTTGAGCATAGTCAAAACATTTCATTACATCAGCCATTGCTAGGTTATTTACAATAAAACTGTACAGGAATAATATTCCCGTCCTAGCCTGGGAATATTTTGCAGTATTTCCTATTTTTTTTTAATTACTCATACTGATCGGCGGAAAAATATTATGTGTATCTTTGACAAAAAGCAACATTCCCAGACTCCTGTGTTGGGCTCGGCATTTGCCTCGCACAACAATATTCACTGAATGTTACGCTTTTCGTCCTAGATACACAATGTACTATTGTTCAATGCGCAATGCTACCATATTGCTAAATTATAATAGGTTAATGACAGTCTGCTTTTGTTGTAGGTGTGAAGCTGTTTGACTTCTGTTGGCTAACATATTAAAAGGAACTCTTGACATTTAAACAAACGTAATGAAAATCAAACAAGAAACTATGGATAGCAAATCCTGTAGTTCCGCAGGATCTACATTATGCATACTGCAGAACATGCATAACGATGAAGAAAAGTTATACATCAAACAAGAAAGCATCGAAAATACTAATTTAGTCACACATATGACTGATACAGAAGAAAAACCTTATGTTTGCTCGGTTTGCAATTACAAAGCAACATATAAGAGTTATTTAGTTATACATATGAGGACACATACAGGAGAAACTCCTTATAGTTGCTCTATTTGTGAATTCAAAGCAAAACAGAAAGGAAATTTAGTTACACATATGAGGACACATACTGGAGAAACACCTTATATTTGCTCTGTTTGTGAATATAAAGCACCAAATAAAGGTAGTTTAGTTAGACATATACGGACTCATACAGGAGAGAAGCCTTATATTTGTTCTTTTTGTGAACACAGAACATCAAATAAAAGTAATTTAGTTATACATGTAAAGACTCATATGGGAGAGAAGCCTTATAGTTGCCTTGTTTGTGAATATAAAGCAACACGTAAAAGTAGTTTGGTTTCACATATGAGGACGCATACAGGAGAAGCACCTTATAGTTGCTCTATTTGTGAATACAAAGCTACAGAGAAAATTAGTTTAGTTACACATATGAGGACACATACAGGAGAGAAGCCTTATATTTGTTCTGTTTGTGAACACAGAACATCAAATAAAAGTGATTTAGTTAAACATGTAAAGACTCATATGGGAGAAAAGCCTTATAGTTGCTCTGTTTGTGAATATAAAGCATCACGTAAAAGTCATTTAGTTACACATATGAGGACGCATACAGGAGAAACACCCTATAGTTGCTCTATTTGTGAATACAAAGCAAGAAATCAAGGTAGTTTTAGTTAGACATATGAGGACACATACAGGAGAAACGCCTTATAGTTGCTCCGTTTGTCAATATAAAGCAACACAGAAAAGTAGTTTAGTTGCACATATGAGGACACATACAGGAGAGAAGCCTTATATTTGTTCCGTTTGTGAACACAGAACATCAAATAAAAGTGATTTAGTTAAACATGTAAAGACTCATATGGGAGAGAAGCCTTATAGTTGCTCTGTTTGTGAATATAAAGCAACACGTAAAAGTAGTTTAGTTTCACATATGAGGACGCATACAGGAGAAACACCCTATAGTTGCTGCATTTGTGAATACAAAACAACAAATAAAGGTAGTTTAGTTAGACATACGAGCACACATACAGGAGAAACACCTTATAGTATAATGTATGTAATTTAGTTACACATATGGGGACACATACATCAGGGAAGCCTTATATTTGCTCTGTTTGTGAACACAAAACATCAAATAAAAGTGATTTAGTTAGACATATGAGGACACATACATAAGAAATGCCTTATATTCACTTTGTTTAGAAATACGAAGCCACATTGTGAGATCAAATAAATGAATTACAATGTCTTGCCTACAAGATTAATATGCAGAAATTTGCTACATATAAATGGTGTCAGTCTACTTGTGCCCACTGCCATTTTCGGCTCACTTGCGTCCCAGAAAAATATCAACAAGAATTAGTCTCACTCAATTAGAGTCCGAAAATCGGCAACTGAAACCAACCAGTCATCGGACGGCATTAACCAAGTGACAACGCGAAGTGTTTTTTTATCAATTACGATTTACGTTTTTGTTATGTTGTAATCCTTATGTTGTTTTTGTAGTAGTTAAAAACATTAAACTCATCACATCGGTTTAAGTACTTTTATATGTTAGTAACAGTCCGTAAATATGTATTGGTTATTATTTGTATATATTACTATGGTTTATCTTGTGTATTATTATATTTTAAAATAAAAAAACTTTAATCTCATGGTTTGGGCCTCTACATCATAGGAAGTGTTATTTTGATTTGTATGAATTACAAGAAATACATTTGCCATCAAATCAACTATCCTGGTATTATTTTTTATAATTTAGAAGTAGACACGTTGTGTAATTGTGATTTAACTAACGGAATAGCATCAACTCTGATATGGCGATCCAACATCACAAATCGCAAAACAAGTTCGTTGTATTTGGCAACTATCTGTGATTACATAATTAAAGCGTTGCCTAGGTGATAACAATTGCCGTAAGTAAATACACGTCACAAACAAAACACTCAAACGACGCTAGTGCCGGAAGTTCTTAAAAAGCCGACGTCAACACGAAATGCACCAATCTTCTAGGTGAAGTTTTCTGACCTTTCTGTTGCTTCTGGAATTTAAATTAGGGTTCAACTCGAGTTCCTAGCACGGCCCACGATGCTTGTTTTTGTCTGTTGGCCAGTTTATTGCAGCCGCAGAACGATTGCTGTGACACCAAAAACTGCTTCCAGCTGTTCCCGTTGCTTACACCCAGGGCTCCAATTTTACTCTTGCTCGGATGTCAAAAAACAGCCACCGCAATACAAGCTAAAACTCGGTGCACCGATAAAACACTTTCAAACTTCTGCAGAGGTACTACGAATGAATGCACTCCACTACAGCATACCCACATCATATACAATCAATTTTTAAACTTACTTAATTGGGAAACTGGTATTTATTCACAATTTTACAATTATTTGTTGGAGATGCCAAATTAACAACACCATTTAGTTTGGCTTCCTCTCCCCCAATTGTTTGTCTTTGATACTGACTTATTTAACATTGTTTCCAAGCCTACTCTGATTACATTTTGTTCAAATCGAGGCTAACACTATTTTTAATACAGTTTTACAATTATTATGAAAACCAATGGCTATTTTATACTATTTACAAAAATTAAACTAGCACATTCTGAAATATTTTATAAATTAATATTTGATATGTTTAAAATATTAATTCAGTGGTCGGAATGTACCGGAACGGCGTTCCGGTTTGTGAAATATTATCAAGAGTCGTTCCGTCTCGTGAAATTTATCAAAATCCGTTCCGTGTCGTGAAAAATTTTCTAAAAAGAGATGGAAAAGAAAGAGGCAAATATAGCGGCGTTCACAAAATGATTGCATCGGTACAATTTGTCAGCAACCTTAGCGCAATAGTCTGATGCTCTTGATGAATTGAGCGAAATGTATTATCTGTTATGTACCTTACAATATTTAGAGTTTTGAATTTTGTTGAATTATTTTGATTTTATTGCTTATTATTGAGTTATTCTAGAAGGAAATGAATAAACTTTATTTTGTTGTATTTATACCGTTCTTGTTTTTTTAATTAGGGTCTTTTCACTTTGAAATAATAGTAATTTATTATACAAGACGATAAAGTTAAATTTTATCCAGGAGTGAATCGTTTAACGTCGAGACGAAGAAATAACTTTATCGTCGTGTATAATACAATATTTTTTTCTATAGCAAGAACAATTTCAAAAGAAAATAATGACAGTCAATCACATTTCAAAATGTCAGTAGCTAGATTGGGTTGCTACGATAATACGAAGCTGTCATATTTAATTTAAACAAAAGTTAGAAAATTAAATTACTTTATCTATCCTTGATGTTAAAGTGCTACTTTATCTACCCTTGCTGTTAAAGTAAAACTTGACCTTATGTTTTGAGTTGATAAAAGCACACTTTAACATGTGCTATAGAAAAAAAATATTAAATTAAACTGGTTTGTGTCGACTATTGACGGAAAAAACAAATATTATTATCAACATTATTATTATTTTCCGCAAAAATTTTCGCCTGCGGCTAACACGGGGGGCATACCCCCCGGTCCCCCCCGACAGCGTTCCGGTTCGTCAAAGTTTACATTCCGACCACTGTAGAAGGCATTCAATTTTACAATTCAGCGTTAGGTAGGTATATACATTAATTGCTATTATAATCATAATGTCTTAAGATGTGTTCATAGTCATATATTACTAGGATATTGTGCCCGCAAGCGGTTCTGTTTAATCCATTAAGTTACCTATGTTTAAAAATAATTAAATAAAAATAACAGACTTAGTTATGGTTTAATCGTTAAAAAATTTAATATTAGATAATCTAAAAAAGCTGTGTAATAAGACGATATATGATATGTCAAAGTAAGAGTTAAATGGGTTTCTTTGGTGAACATGTTTCACTTAAATTCAGAGTAGGTAGCATTTGAGAGGCTACTAACTAAATAGAAATTTTAGCAGATTGCTTTTAGATCAATGCAAGACGATGTCACATTTAATATGCTAACGTGAAATAATTATGCAGAAGTTTACTGTGAATATGATAATAATGCATGTAAAGGAATACAAGGAAAGTTTGCACATGAAGAATATAAACAATATGTACTGTAATTGAATATAAGAAACAAGGTATCTCCAAACTATAATGAACTGAAGAGATTCAATAAAATGTGTTTAAGTGAGCTGTCAAATTGTGACATTTTAAAAATTACAGTCGAATCTATCAGCAGGTGGATATAAAAATATATGAATGTCAGTTGTTAGAGGTAACGAGGTATAATGAATCTGTTATTGATTTGACTGAAGTTTAATTAAGAAGGGCCATTGGTTGAGTATGTCTGCGGAGCCTTGCTGCATTAGTGGAGGCTATCTGCAGAGCCTTCGAAAGGGTGCAGTTGGAGGTGGTTTTGCCCAAGCAGGATGAGTAATGCTGTATTGGAGTGGTAATCAACAGGCAAGGCAGGTATCTAAAAACCAATATTCCATATTACATGCAAAAAAAGTACGAGACCATAATAACTTGACTGAATAATTGATTGATTGATTGATTGAAATGTGATATGATGGCAGGGTTGGGTGCCTTAAACACTGCAGCCTTGGACTCATTGTGTTCTTCATCATATCACTTACTCAGTGAAAAGTTTTGCCGTCTTTATTAGGTTTAATAACATTTTTACTAGGTTTCCTCTAATTAGAGCTTCTCTTGTATTGGCTCTTTCCAGGAGTGTATGTCTCCATCGGGCGAGGGCTTCACAGTCAAAAATTATATGAGAGGCGGTTTCGTCCTCTTCATTACATAGTCTGCATATGGGTTTATCATTTAGGATGCCCATTGTATGCATGTGCTTGCGTAGGTTCCAGTGTCCAGTTATCAGTTCTGCCACTAGCCTGATTTGGTGTCTGCTTAATCGCAGTACATCATCTGTTAGTTTTTTAGATGGTGTTTTTAGCACGGTCTTGCTGTGTCTTAGCCCTTCCACATGGTTCCAGTGGTTATGGTGCGATCTTTTTATCCAGCCAGCCAACCAGCTACGAGCAGAGGTTTTGGTAATTCAAAATACTGGTTCAGGACCATTAAATGTTATTTCTGTTCCCTCTTTTGCGAGGGCATCAGCTTTTTTATTGCCTTTCATCCCCTTATGGCCCGGAATCCACATGAGGGATACTTTGTTGTGGTTTGCCAGGGTTATTAGGTTTTGAAGGCAGTCCCAGACTAGTTTTGAGTTAATCCGGTGGCTAGCTAGGGCCTTTATGGCAGCCTGGCTATCAGTTAGAACAAGGACGTCTTTGCCTTGATAGTTCCTCTTATGTTTTCCTGTAGACAAGTGTCTATGGCATGAGTTTCGGTTTGGAATACTGTTGCATACTTCTCCAAGGATGCACAGGCTTCAAATTGGGGAGATTCCCCATATATCCCAGCTCCAGTGCCGCTATCAGTTTAGGATTCGTCTGTGTACCAGACTAGTTTTTCTTCCTGACCACGTCTTTGTGCTAGCCGTTCGTTGTATTCTAGCTGGATGTAAAAGGGTTTGTTAAGCTTATGCCTAATTGGCATTGTGTCACTGCTCATTTCTAGTAATGGGTTAGTGATAATACTTGTTATTCTGGTATCACCAGAGACGAAACTGGTTTGCCAGGAAGAGGACGACTTAGCAGGTTTTCCATAGCAGCAGTTGAAGTGCCTCTCATCACCTCTGTTATACATAGACAAGCCAGCCTTTGGAGTTTGGAAAGCTCCAGTATGGCTTGCTTTTGTTCTACTTTTGGACATCATATCAGCGATCCGTAGGATCTCTGAAACTGTGTTATCAAACTTCCCCGAGATGAGAATTGCCAGATCATCGGCATACCCCTGGGTATAGTAACCTTCCCTATTTAGTTCGACTAGGAGCTCACACACTACCAGGTTCCACAACAGGGGTAACAAAACTCTCCCCTGTGGGCATCCTTTGGCAGCTTTCACCTCCATTGTCTCACCAGATAAGGTTGATTGAATTTTTCTGTCGTGAAGCATGTTACTGGTCCACCTGCAGATTGTGTCTTCTACCCCACGGTTTCTTACTGCAGCTATCATTGACACGAAGGAGGTATGGTCAAAGGCTCTCTCAATGTCAATGAAAACTGTCAGTGCAATTTCTTGGTAGTTGATTGCCTCCTCAATTCTCTTTACTAGTTGGTGAAGAGCAGTTTTGCATAATTTTTCCGATTGGTATGCATGTTGATGGGGATGAAATAGGCTTCCAGAGGGAAAGCTTTCTCTGATGTGTCTTTCAATCAGTTTCTCTATCAACTTTAACATAAAGGAAGATATATTGATAGGTCTATATGACTTTGCCTGAGAAGAGTCTCTTCCAGGTTTAGGTATAAAGACAATTCTAGATTGTTTCCAGACAGACGGGATGTATCCTGTTGCCAGGCTTGCTCTTAGTAGTCTACAAAGCTTTGGTGTGAGAATCCCTTTTCCTTGCTGTAATAGCACAGGTATAATGCCATTACGACCAGCCGCTTTATATGGATTGAACGAATCTATGGCCATTCAATACTTTTGAGGGTAACAATTTTGTTTGAAATTTGCCAATCCCTTTTTTCAGCCCTTATAATCGGGTGAGTGAGGTTTGGGTGATGCTCGTCTGCAGGATAAACCGCATGTGAGTCTGGAAAGTGTGCTCGAAGAAGAAGCTCCAAGGTTTCTTTACTTGTTTTCGTGAATTTCCCATTTGGCTTTAGGATTGTGCCAACGGGTTCCACAGGATCTTTGGCCAGAATCCTCTGGAGTCGTGCTGCTTCAGAAGTGTTTTCAACTTCTTGACAGAAATTCCTCTAGGAGTCTCTTTTGGGTTTTACGTATTTGTTTATTGTACTCGGTGAGGAATTGATAATAATTATCCCATTCATCTGTTCTTTTCACCTTGTTGAAAAGTTTGAGTGTGTTTTTCCTTAGTTCTGCTAAATCCGAGTTCCACCAACTAACATCTTTACTAGTGGCTCAACGTGTGACCCGGCAGTTGTTGTGATATTAGTTTAGAATAGCCTCCTGAAGTTTAACGGAGATTAGCTCAATATCAGTACTATTTTTAAACTTATTTTTGAAATTATTTATTTATTTATTTAATTTATTTATTTAATTCGCGCTCAGCCAACAGCCGTTAGGCCAATTATAGGCGTCGCTGTGCAGTTATGAGGACTTCCAACCCCACTAACGACTGTCATGATGTTGTTATGACCGCCGAGACCAATTTTTTTGCGTGATAGCCGTACCACGAGGCCCCGAGAGATGCAGCCGTGGAACTCCCATCCAAGTTCTGACCAGAGAGAGCGTTGCTTAACTCTGCTGATCGAACGAGGACGCTTGTTCAGGCTACACCACCAATTTAAATTGTGAGTGACGGTTCCTCGGACACATGCCAACGAGTTATCTGAGAGCTAATACGAGAGGTTGCCAAAGTGATATCGATAATTTCTTCGTGAGTTCGTGTTTTAAAAGTTGGTTTGTTTCCCCGATTCAGTATATCCAAATCTTTAGATACAATAAAATCAAAGAGATACTCACCCTTTTTATTAACGTTTGCTACTCCATGCTGCATGGTGAGCATTGGCGTCAATTCCAGCTATAAACTGCAGGTTTGATAGCCCGCAGTAGTCAATAAGCTGCTGAAGTTCCTCAGTTGGAGGTGGATTGGGAGAGTCAAATGGAAGATATGCTGAAACGATTATTATTTCCTTCAGATTTCCTTCCATTTGTGTTGTTAATTTAATAGCTACTTGATCCCTGCAACAAAAGTTTATCAGTTTTAGAGCGTAAAGCCACAGAATAATACAGAATGGCCTGTTGGCTTAAAATTCAGCTAGTGTTTTCTTTGCGCATGCGTGAGTTCTGGTGGTGTATAGTCAGCTGTTTTCCATATTTTACACGTGTACTTGTGGCGGTCAAAGACCCCTTATAAGAAGGTTATGTTTTTTGTGCTAGTGTTTTAAAATACTAATTTAATATGAGTCCACAAAAAAGATTTTTTGGTGGCCCATGATGTGCTGTGCATTTCCATATAAATTACGTGGACTTCAAACGTACGGATTATTCCTGTTCAGTTAAAAATTTAGGCGCATAATTTTGAATTTGCCGCCTCTGCACACCACTAGGATCATGGCGGACAATTTCAAGGTCACAAAAATTGAGTATGCTGACATCAAAAGCCCCGACACAGAGAGGCCATTCTGATTTAGGGTTTTATTCTGTGGTAAAGCTCTTCCCTGACAAAAATGCAGGATCTCACGTTGTCAAGGTTTCTATTATATATTAGCTTACCTTTGACATTTCCAAGGCTTGATACTTTTCCCCTGAAGAGCTTGGTTCTTGAATCAAGGCTATGTCTATGTTCTTGGAGACCAAGTATTTACAGAGGGCAGCCGTTGCCGCCTTGCTATGCTGGAGGTTTAGGACTTGTACTACCTCCAGCATCATCTTGTTTCTCTGTCTTCTTTGACACCCTAAAGGTTATCTGAGATAGGCCTAAGTAGATTTTAAATCCCACTTTGCTCAGTTCCTTCAGGGAGTTCTCATCAATTGCAAGGACTAAGGTAGTGCCCTGAGTTTCAATACGACTGGAGATCACTCTCCATTCCTCAGTGGCCAGAGTTTGATTCTGCATTTTTAGCAGGGGAAGGATCTTGCTGGCTTCTTTGGTCTCCAGTAACTCAGTGGGGATCCATACCACCACTCTGGAGGTTTTAACCACATCCTTTGCTGCTCCAACAAGGAGGTTTATTCCTTCCTATGGTTGAAGTTGTGGCTTCTTTACCAGCATCCATTGCTTTGAGGTGTCGTTTGCAAAAGATACGTATAGCACACCAGCATGGGCGTAGCTATTTGTGAACTGTGAACCAGTACCAGGCGCACACTTAAAGATTTCTTTAGTGAGGGCCTGTTGGGTCTGCTTAGCCTGTTCTGGGGTTAGTTTGCCCTCAGGGTAGATTTGCACAATAATTGCCATGTTAATGGCTGTAAGGACTGTCCCTGTACTGAAGTACTGGGTTTGTCCTTCGGGTCGTCACCCTTGATTTTTTTGGTCTCCTTTGAACAGAGGGGGCGGGGGTGGTGCCCTCCGTTCGGGTTCTCTTGTTCGGATCTTGAACTGGGTCTTTAGTAGTCTCCAGTTCTTTCCTCTGACCTTTTTCCCTAGGTTTTCTAGGCGTGATAGGCTCCGCTCTAGCTTTTGCCGCTTCTATAGCAAGTCTACGGCGTTGTGAACTTGAGAGTTTTTTCTCCTGCTTGCCTGAAGTTGAATCGGCTTCAGGTTGGGCCTGATATTGGGGTTTTTCTTCGGGTTGTATACTGCCCAGAGGATTTTCCCCAATAATCTCCGCCACCAAGGAGGGAGAGATTTGACCAAGGTCTGTCTCAGTCTCCATCGGGAAGGGTGTAGACTTAAAAAGAAATTCTAGGCCTGAGTTTGTCAGGCCATTTTTAATTTCAATAGTTACCTGACCATTTGGAGCCGTTTTGGTACCAAGTTGACGAGTTTGCCTGTATAAAAGTTCCTTTTCAGTCATATGTTCTCGTGTAATGCTTTAACAATTTGCTTTAAAAAAACGCACGCATCTTTTGGTTTTCAAAGAGGTGCAGCTAAACCGCTCTAATCGCTATGCCGTCGTAGTCACAGCTGCAGTTTGCTTCGTTCCGTTTACATCAATTTCAAAACAGCCAATTGGAGCAAGCGAGATATCGTCCGTAAATAATTCAAACTTTAGTCGCTCTCTTACTCACGGCCTGCTTCGCCGTTGTCACGCGAGGCAGACTGCGCGCCCATTGGTTGCAGCTGAGAGCACGCTTCAGGCGTCTGGCACGAAGGATCGCTTCGTTCTCGACGGACCGCTAAGGATAGAGGTTGTTGTGTTTCGTGTGGAGTGAGCACGTGGTGCCCTGGGTTGTTGGCACGACCGCCAGTTCTGTATAATCTCGTTGGGCCGTGAAGAGTCCTTCCTCCCACAGTTGGGGTTCCATAGTTCAGAGCTGAACAAGCCTTCGATCTCATCTGTTTAGATTGTCCCCAGGGGGACGTAGTTTGTACCTTGCCACGTTGTGGGATTTTCTTCAGGGACCGCTCGTCTCCCACGCCTGTGCAACACGTTCGTCGCACGTGGTGAGCCCGCTAGCGTCATGACGCCATTGCTTGGCTAGCCCACATTCAGGTGGTGTGTGTAATTGCTATTAATAACTATCTGTTCAGGCATAATTTATGTGCGTTTGTTTGCTAATGCAATGCCGTTTAGCCGACGCTGTTGGTAACCAAATTCTTTTATCTGTTCAGGCCTAATTTATGTGCGTTTGTTTGATAATGCAATGCCGTTTGGCCGACGCTGTTGATAACCAAATTCATTTAATTTGTTATAATAAAGAGATGGCCTTGACGCGTAGGTGAATGTTTCTGCAGCCAGTAGCTGTGAAAGTCAGTTATCAAAGGTAATTATAATAGTACACATCTGACTTTATTCATTACATAATGCTGTAATTATTTAAAAAACACTTTACCTCTAACGAAAGAAGTAACTAGACTAACTTTATAACATCACTTCCAGTTCAAAATTCTAAATTCCACATCAGCTGTTTACTTTTAGCACATGGCCTAAAAGTAAACAGCTGATTTCACTTTTAACACGCTAAAAAGCTAGAACTAAAAGGCCTACTTTTAGTAGTGGTCGTAAAAAATAGCTATTAATGCAACAAGTGCTAAAAGTCGACTTTTAGCACGCGTTGCATACCATATTTTATCTACGACCTAAATTTTACTGTTATTAATCCATAAATATCGATTTAACAAAGGTTTGCATCTACGACACTTCTAATTTATGTCATAATAAACAGTAGGCCTTGCCGCGCGGGCGAATGTTTGCGAAGCCAGTACTGTCAAGGTCAGTTACGAAAGGTAATTATTAACACTACACATCTGACTGTATACATTACATAATGCTTTAATTATTTCAAAAACACTTTACCTGTAACACAAAAAGTAGCTAGAATAAGTTTATAACTTCACTTCCAGTTCGAAATTGTAGATTTATAACCTCACTTTCCTTTATAACACGTGTGCTAAAAGTAAACAGCTTCTTTAACTACGCTAAACTATAAAACGTCACTTTTAGTGAAACAAGCTAGCGCTAAAAGGCCTACTTTTAGTAGTGGTCGTAGATAAAAATATTTATTGATTTTATGAAACCAACTTAGACATCACTTACACTTTCCATGATGTACTAGATTTTAAATAGCTTTCCAATTTTTGGTTGGAATACTATACACCCAAAGAGGAAAGAGGATATATTAAGTACATATATTGTTCTGTGTGATATATCGTCCAATGTTGTCAACCTGTACGATAGTTGGGCGTACGATAATTCGGAACTTAGTACGATACCTCATGTACTATACCCTTAAAATGTACGATAGTTGTGACATCCACTAAATAGACGTTAGTATGTATTTATGTATGTATAATCGTTAATCTCTTGTTACCTTAGCGGTGTAGAGGCTGGTGCTTTATACGCTAGTATCTGGCGGTGTAAGCTCAACCTGCCCCGAGTTACGAGATACAACGTTGCAGCGCGCCTTTCGTGCTTGCGTAGCAACCATTGTGTGTTAGGTGTGTTGACCTTGTTACTCTATCTCTTAGGTCTGTGGTTTTGAGTAGAGTACAGTTAATTTGGTGCCCAACTGTGAATGGTCTCACCGAGACCGGTTTAAATCGCCAAGGCTGCGGAAAATTCTGGCCCTCGCGGGATTCGAACCAAGGGCTTGCTTAATGCAAGGCAAGCGTCTAGGCTGCATCCTAATAGCATTTGCAATTTTAATTTCTATAGTTTTTTTACATTTACCTCAAGCTCTGCTGTGCTTGTATTTGTGCAGAGCGAAATATTTTGGAAGCCACACTGATTTTTTCTGATTATCTTCTTGGCAGTTTTTTAGTCAATCTAAAATAATATGTCAGAGTATATTGCTGGAAACTGACAACAGGACGATTTCCCTGTAATTATCACAATCGCATAAATCACCTTTTTGGTATCTTTACCAAGATTTCCCCAATGCAGTCTTTAGGGAATGTGTCTGCGGTACATATCGTCTGTAAAATTGGCGTCCATATATCTGCGGAAAGTACGAGGTCCCTGTTGTATTTTAGATGTAGCATAAACTGCTATTAAAACACGCTGTAACCTTACGTTGTTTATTCACAAAGAAATATTTACAGACGTCGCTAAACTTATGTCTTACCCTAAAGGCAGTTACCACGGAAATGATGAACTCGCCACTTCTTTAAGCACCCTCGAGTATGGGTGGTGATTTGCCATACACCACATACCTCCACCATAAGTATGAACATAATTAACTTACTTACGCTATCTAGAAATTCTACCTCCACCATAAGTATAAATCTAACTAACTTACTTATGCTAACTCGATAATTTTTACTATTTACAACAATCTCAACTTAGTAATATACTCAGTTATTAGGCACATTACTTATTATTTATGTACCATTTGGCATAACTAAAGACTTAATTTTAGCGGAGCTCGCCTTACTCTAGTGCTCTTCTTTTGCGGTTCTGCTTGGGGCTCCCTATTTGTACATTCACCGCATTTCCTACATTATCTTGCCTACCCCCCCCCCCCCCCCGAGGTTAATTCTTTTAGTCTCAAGGCGTTTGTTATAACTAATTATTTGGTTTAAATTAGTGATGGGCATAACCGGACAATTTTCATAACCGAATTATTTGCATTCGAATCATATTAATAACCGAATGATTATTTGAATAATCATTCGAATACATTTTGGCTCTCGATTCGTTTCGATTAAGTCAGCCGGTTTGCCGGTTCACCGTCATCTGCATCGACATCGTAACTTGCAGATAGCAGAGCAACCAAAACATAATATGTACGGTCGGCGCCTTAGAAATCGGGACACGTAATATGTTCTTCTAGTCTTTGGAGTATTCTTGCTCCGGTTACTTCATTAATGTGAGATGGCATTTCATAATTGATAAACAATAAACAATCTGACGTAACAATTAAAACCATAATAACTGTAAAAACCCAGTTTATACACTTAAAAAATACATGCAAAATATATCATAACAGTGTGTAGTGCCCGATTTCTAAGGCGCCGACCGTACATTATGTGTTATGTATTGGAACTTAAGAGGTATTTATTAAGAAGTGTAGAAAGAAAGAAATATGCGAGACTGCTTGCTAATCGCAATAAAAAGTAGTAAAACCTTTATCTTTATCGATCGGGCGGGTTAAAGGCGCCGCCTCTTGTTTAAAACCTTTAGAGATGTAAGCAAATAAAAAATTGTTTTATAGCTTGATGCGTTTGCAGTTTTCAGGGGTTCAGGTTTTAGGTCCCCAGAATTTGATAATGTTTATGACAGGAGGTAGTTACGCGATAACCAAATGGTATTTTCAATGCAACCTGTCTTGTTTATGAGTTATGACGTATTTATATTTACAGAATTTTGAGCACTGCGTAGGTCGCTGAGATATGGCACGTAGTACCTTTGAATAGAGGTTTTATATTCAAAGCGTAGTACGTATCAGCATGAGGTTATTTTTCATTCAAATACTTGGAACGAAAACCGAGTTACATAGGTTATTTCAATAACTGGATAACCGGTTATTTTTCATTCGAATAAGCCCATCACTAGTTTAAATGTCTTTTCCAAATTTTATTGTTTTCTAAACGGCACAAATAAACTTTATTTCCTAATCTTCTGTGTACCACCGCTGGTGTCCAGTCTGCTTTATTTGTGTTTCCATAATCCCTTACCATTACGGTATCGCCTATTTTGAACGTTTTTTTATTATTCTCCACTTTTGGGAGACTGTTCTCCTAGGTATTTGGGATAATTATATTTAAACGCGTTAGCAACTTTCTACCGAACATTAATTTTGCAGGGGTTTTCTTCGTTGAACAATGCGGGGTGTTCCTATATGCCATAATAAATCTATTTATTAAGACATCCATTTGAACTCCAACGTTTTTGGGGTCATACAGTGCTGCCTGAATGGCTTTTTTAAACGTCTTTACCGCGTTTTCGGCGGCTCCATTGGATGCCCGAAAAAAAGCTGGTGATGTCAGATGCTTAACACCGTTCATTTGTAAAAACCTTTTAAACTCATCCGATGTCAGTTGCGGACCGTTATCGCTAACTAATAACTTTGGTAATCCGAATCTAGCAAAAGTTTCCCTTAATTTTGATACTGTATCAGATGAAGTAGTTTTACTCATTCTGAAAACCTCTATCCAGTTACTAAAAGCATCCACTATTATCAAATAGCTACTATCCTTTATTGGCCCTAGGAAATCTATATGTACTCGGTCCCATGGTCCTTCCGGTGCTGGCCATTGGGCATTTGTACATTTTGGTGGATTGTCGCGAGTTCTTAAACATGGTATATAAGACTTGCAAACGCTCTCGATAGCTTTATCTATATCTGGCCACCACATTAAACATCTCGGCAGTGCTTTCATTTTTACTATGCCTTGATGCCCAGCATGCAATTCCATCAACATTTCGTTTTGCAAACTTTTGGGTATTATAATCCTATAACCCCACATTAAGCAACCCTGTTCAACTGTCAATTCGGCTTTTCTACTGAAATAAGACTTCAGCGTGTCCTCCCTAATTAATGTTGGCCAAGAAACATTCACAAATCCCATTACTTTATTTAAAACTGGATCTTCTATTGTTTCCGATCTAATTTTTATGGAATTAATGGGCACTTTTAAAGTTTCAATAAAATGAAGATAAGATCCCTCCCCATCTTTGCTTAAACGTTTTTCCTTCAACGGTGATCTTGATAAATAACCTGCAACCTCGTTATTTATCCCTTTTATGTATTAAATTTTCTATTTGAACCCCGAAAGAAAAATCGTCCATCTTTGCAGTCTGCTAGCTGCCATTAAAGGTATCCCCTTGTTTTCCCCGAAAATAGTAACTAACGGTTTGTGACCTGTTTTTAAAACAAAATATTGCCCTTGCAAATATTGTTGAAATTTCTTTACACCAAAATATATTGCGAGTGCTTCCTTATCTACCATAGCGTAGTTCTTTTCTGCCGCTGACAATGTTCTTGACACAAACCCTATAGGGCGTTCCGACCCGTCTCAAAATCTGTGTGTCAAAGCTGCTGCAATACCTAATTGAGATGCATCACAAGTTAAAACTATCGGGAGATCGGGATTGAAATGGACTAAAATTGTGTCCGATGCAATTATTTTCTTAATTTTATTGAACGCTTTTATACACCTTTCATTCCACTCAAAAGTTACCTCATTTTTTAATAAATTATAAATTAGGTGCATTATCTCCGATAATCTAGAAACAAATTTAGAATAATAATCTACCATCCCTGAAAATGATTTTACTTGCGTTACTGAAGAAGGTTCCGGTGCCTCTAAAATTGCTTTGACTTTATCCTGAGATTTTTTAATGCCGTTTTTACTTATTACATGGCCTAAATAAGTCACTTCGGGTTGAAAAAAAGCACATGTTTTCAATTTAATTTTTAATCCCGCATCCAAAAGTTTTTGGAAAACTCGGGGTAAATTTTCTAAATGCTCCTTCTTACCTTTCCCCATAACAATAAAGTCGTCCAGAAAGTTGCATACCCCCGGTATATCCTAAACTAATTGTTCCATATTTCTTTGAAATATAGCTGCTGCTGGAGCTATACCGAACGGTAAGCTATTCACTTTATATAGGCCTTTGTTCGTGCTCCAGGCAAGCAATTTTGAGGATTCATCGTCTAGCAAAAACTGATTATACGCCTGGCTTAAATCAATTTTACTAAACGATTCACGTATCTGTAATGACGCAAAAATTTCTTCAATAAGCGAAAGCGGATATTTAACCGGCTGAACAAACCTATTCACTGTGGTTTTGTAATCAGCGCAAACCCGAATTGTTCCGTCCGATTTTAAAACTGGCACGAGTGGCGTTCCCCAGGAGTTCGTTTCTATTGGAGTCATTACTCCATCATTTTCTAATCGCTATAATTTATTTTCTACTTGCGCCTTGTAAGCTAAAGGAATAGACCGCGGTTTATAAAATATAGGTACTGCTTCCGCTTTTAATTGAATCTTAACGGTGGCATACTTGAAAGTTCCTAATTTCCCATCGAATAATTGATTAAATTTATTAATTAAAGTTTCTAAATTTCCTACATCTACCTTATTTATTTTGTACACATTTTCATTTAACTTTGCAGTTTCTAAATTAAAGGCCTGCAACCAATTTCGTTCTAATAATGCAGTACTTCTCTTCTCTACTACATAAATGGCAACTTGGTTACTTTTCCCTTTGTATTTTATATTGGCCATAAAATACCCTACTGGTTTACTTTTTGTACCAGTAAATTCTCTTAAAACAATATTTGTGGGTAACAAATTACAGTCCTTAATAACTTAACATATAAATCCTTTGAAATTACGGAAATCGCTGCACCGCTATCCACTGCCATTGTAATTTCCGTACCATCTACTACCACTTTTGCTACAATCGGATTTACAGTTTTGTTTTTTTTCTAAATCAAAATTATACACATGTAATTCGTCCTCAGTGTCATTAGTTGCTTCCAAAAATTTTTGATTTTTTGTTTTATTTCGACGGCATACCTGTGAAATATGACCTACTACATTGCAAGAAAAACATCTGCTGCTTTTAAATTTGCATTGCTGGCCGGGTTGGTGAATCTTCCCGCACGCAGAGCAGGTAGCTGCCTTCCAGTCCCTTCCTGTTTGTCGGGCGGCTTTCCCATCCGCTTGACCGTTAGACGATCCTTGTTTAGACGTCCGCGTCTCTTCGCTCGGATTCCTGGAATTACCGTTTCTGGCGGTCCAGAAAAGGTCGCGTTCGTTGCTACTTCTCTGCTGTAGGCTGGCTTCTTTCGACAACGCTCATTTGACTAATTCGTTCAAGGTTTTGTCACTGCAATATTCATCCTCGCACATTCTGTCCAATACCGCAGCCTGTTGCATCCCGGTCACGAATTTGTCACTTAACACCCTGTCTAATGAACCTTCGAATTTGCAATTTATGGAAAGTTTTTTTATGCGTGCGTGCCAATCCGCGATGCTTTCGCCTCGTTCTTGCGTCGCCGAATAAAACTTTATTCTTTCCCTATAAATTGACACTTTAGGGCTGAAATGACTTCCCAGTAACTGGCACAGTTGGTCATAAGTCATATTTTTCGGTAAGTTGGGGAAACATAAATCCCGCAGCAGCCGATATGTTTCCGCTCCGATCAAACTTAAAAGTGTTGCGGCCTGTCGGTTCGTCTGGCCGACATCGCTAATTTGGTTAGCATCAAAATATTGCTCCAACCGTTCTTGATAGATCACCCAATTGTCTCGGATAGGATCGAATTCTAACAAAGAACCGATTAACGCCATTTTAATCACGCACCAAATTAACGCAGCTCTTTTTACAGTACCGAAACCGATTCGCTTTTATCTCGTCGCCACTGTTGTATTTTAGATGTAGCATAAACTGCTATTAAAACACGCTGTAACCTTACGTTGTTTATTCACAAAGAAATATTTACAGACGTCGCTAAACTTATGTCTTACCCTAAAGGCAGTTACAACGAAAGTGATGAACTCGCCACTTCCTTAAGCACCCTCGAGTAGGTGTGGTCATTTCCCGTACACCACAGTTCCTTTTGAGAAGTTCAGCATAAGTATATATTATCGACACTGGGCGCCTTGTTAGTAGCTTCAGCGTACTTATGCGAACGCTTTGTCCGTCCGTCCGTCCGTCCGTCCGTCTGTCTGGATCGCCTGTAACTTTCGAACGGCTACAGATATCGAAATTGTGAAAGGGGGCAAAGTTGTTGCTAAAGTCCCGAGCACCTTCATGCGCTATTTGGTTTTGGCGAAAGGTGGCGATTTTCCACTTTGCAAACAAAATTTCCAAGCATTTTAGCACGGTGGCGGCTCGTTCACTTGGCGCCATCTACAGAACGTCGGTGGTCACGTTTTGAACTACACATTCTGGGTGCGCTATAATTCCACTTGGCGCCATCTACAGAACTGCGGTGGTCACGTTCTGAAGCTACTCCTTAGATCTGTAATTGAGCAGTTTATTGTTTTTAAGCATTTTTATCACTTTTATGATTTCGGCATGACTTGATGGATCCACTCTAATATTTCTTAAGCGCTGAAGTGGGTACTGTTCACCTTCATCATCTACTCGATCGGGAGCTCTCTCTGCCCATCCAGCACATCGTTAAAATGCTTGGCCCATCTTTTCAGTTGCTCTTCATTGCCTGAGATGAAGTGTGCTTTGTCTATTATTGGCACGTTCTCTATTGGAGAGGGTTTTTGTTATCTGGTACAGTTCTTGCATGTTTCTGTTGGCGGCTGCAGTTTCAGCTTTGTTAGCTTCTGATTTAAACCATTTTTCTTTATCTAGCTGGGTTGCTCTTTTAACTTGTCAAAGTATATTTGCTTTGACAAGTTCAACGTTAATCGTCATTGGCATTCAACAATTGAGATTTAGCATCCTTTGCTCGTTCCTTCTTCTTAATGTCCGGGTACATCTTCGTGACGTGCTGAATAATATTGTCTATGATCTTTTTTATTATTAGCCTTCGTATGTTCTTCTGTCAGTGCTTCAAATCTATTTCTAAGATTGATATTATATTTTTCCGTATATGGTCTACCATGAGCTTGCCTACATTAACCCTACATCTCAGGTCTGTAGTTTTCTTTATGATAGCAGCCAACTTTATTCTTATGTTACGAACTACCATCTGATGATCACTCTCTGTATTTGATGATCTCTTCACACGGACGTCAAGTAGAGATGTATTCCATTTTGCTTGTTAAAATGTGGAAACAAAGTTTCTGCAATATTTTGTTCGCAGCAGAGGTCAACAAGTCTCTCCGCATTATTGGTTCTAGGGAGCACTTAAATTGGTGAAATGTTAATATATAATTTTATGCTATAATTTGATTTAGACAAAGTATTTTTGTAATTATCTCCAGGTGAACATTTTAAATGTGGACATAGAATATGTTTCTTTATAATGTGAAGAATTACAAACTAAGAAACTTAGATTTTTTACATTATTTAATTATGCAAGGTGAGTGAGCTTTTTGGGAAAGACAGTGTTGCGGTGGCTGGGACAACTTTACAGATCTGTAGCGTAAGCCCCTTGACGAAGTTAAAAGCAACACTCGCCCCCTCTGTGCCTTTTCCAGCCATTAGTGTCCGGCTAAGAACTCAGTTGAAAGGGGGGTTCGATCGACTTGGCCCAGTTTAGGGCGAGGTGCTATTAGTGGGGGTTGTTTATGATGACAGAATTAAGAGAAAAATCAAGGGCGCCACGACCTTGGGAAATGTTACACTCAACTTAACAGACAGTTGGCCAAAAGTCAAAATCCAACGGCTGTTGTTTTGCGTCGCTACCCCTGGGAGATATTCCACAACCACAGACTCTTTTCACCTACCTTTGGTGAGCTCCCGGCAGTTGCTTAGGCACTGTACAAACAAATACACACGGAACAGAAGGACAGAGTTCATATACATTTAAATAAACACAAATAAATAAAGCACATGAGGTAATTTAGATAACTATGGTCTATTGACTCTAAATATGTACACAAAGTTGAACCAGTAGTGTACGAAGGTGAATTAAAGGGGTTAGTAAACATTTAGCAACATGTCATCACCATGAAATAAAGACAGAATGTTACTTGACTCTTTCGTGATTTGAATGCAAGCTATTATTATCCTAGGATACCCGGATAGGTTTTCCTAGACTTGAATTCAAGCCGCTACAGTATGCAACGCTTTTCTAATCTTAAAGCGAGCGGTACAACTTTAATAGCGCAAGGCACACATTAGCTTTTCACTCGATCGTTTGTTGTTCGAACAACAAACACATTAGCATGCATTGTCAAATAAATGTATTCGTTACGCATCGCACTTTCCAATTGAGTCGCACTTTATATATAATAACAATATACAGTACCTTTTCGGCGAAGTGTTCCCAGCAACTAAGGATCACATGAAGACAGGAAGGGAATACCTCACCTAGGATTTGACTGCGTTGTTACGTGAAGATGGTTGCAAGAGGGGTTGGCCAAAAGGTACACGGGGTGACCGACAGCTTTCCGGGACACAGGTGTAGCAGAATCCTTACTGGAAAGTTTTGGGAATGGATCTTCACGACAAAACAACAATGATCCACCCGGTGTATATGCTTTAAGCGCACTCTTCTTTGAAAATCCGCTTTTAACAGCGTTTTACGTTACACAACGGTACAACATTAAACGAAAGCGCGCAGCATTTTAGATTACACCCTCTTTTTGACGACAAGGGTTTTGTTACTAGCCCTAATTAACCAACCGTTCGGTTCGGTGTTCAGGCTAAAACTTATGCCGCGCTCTGAAGAAGCGTGGTTGCCGAGGTGGCAATTCAATGGAAAGTTCCTTCATGTCTTCTCCTTTCAACTTACACGAAGCGTGCTAGCGGTCTCTGCTATTGCGCCATCTTACCTCAGTTCGAAGGTTAAAATGGGGAATTCCCCAAGCACTCTGCTTTCGCCAAATCGGTGCCAAGGCAGGTAATTTGAGATTTCCTTGTTCGAAATATTACGCCATCTCACCTGTGCTTTGTTTGCCGTAATAAATGACAAGGACTCGACGCTGAGTCCATCACTGGGCAAGTTAGAGAACTAATTAACTAAATCTATGAGAAATGGTAAAAGGGCGCAGGTCGCTCTTTTGCAAATAAGGAAAAAGGCCTAGGGCGAAATTAGAGTAACAGATGTCATCCGTTTCATAATTAATCGCGGAACCGAATAGAGTCTAGAAATTAGTCCAACGGGTACAGAAAACGGGAATCCTAACAAATGCCTAATGAACTTATACCCAAAACAGCGCTGGAAATGGAAGAAAGTGTTAGAAGCAGAGAAGGACCACTCAAGATTAAGTGGCAGGAAGCTGTCCTTAAAGACCTACTGTCCTTAAAGACCTAGAAAATCGAGGTGTCGCAAACTGGAAAGTGATGACAAGAAACAGTGTGCAATATGTATAGTTATGCAACGAGCGTAGTAATGGAGGATGTCTTGTTCTAACACTAGTTGTTAGTTGTAGAAAAAGTAAACTACACTTTTTTCAATTGTAATTCAGAAAATATAAGATGTATTTCGGAAAGTGCAACTTCTAACTTAATCTGGTATAACACGATATTATTTTTTTTGTAAAATTTACGAATACATTTTTGTGAAAATTTACTAGTAATTTTTTCCTGAAATTATTCTTAACCCGAAAATGGTACGTATGCAACGTATTCAATATTTTTTCGCAATTCTTCTTGTCAACCTGCGCAGTAGTAAATCATGTTAGGAATATTTATAATTTATGTGTATAATCCATTTAGAAAACTCCCGTGGCATAAAAGTCACTATCAGTTGGTTAATATGAAAATCGCCACTAGGGTGTTAGTAATTTTATGTTGGCGCCGTTTTCAATTTAAATTTCAAGTTTTTGATTTTTACTTTCACTCTGACATTTGAAGTATTGCAGTTCATTTTCATTAATGTGGTTGCATATATAATACAAGATTACTTACTAAAGTTATTAACAAATTATGTTTTTACTTTGTTTCAATAAAACTACGATTCATATTTAAAATTAGCAAAATAACAAATGATCAGTCATAACCTTACCAACAAGTTTGAAGTTACTGACCGTTAAGTACACATCTGAAATAGTAGGTACTTAGTAGGTAAATATCAAATACACTAAAAATTTTGCATTTGACATTGTAAATCAAAGTCACTGGAGTTTCCTAAATGGATTATAGTAAAGTTGACAGAATTTCTTTGGAACATAACCTAAAACGTTGTACCAGTGGCGTTAATTAAATAGTGACTTAAGTTTATTAAGTTCTCTTTTAATTATCATGAACTATAGTAGCGACAGTTACAGCAGCAGCATTACATTAACTTAAAACTTGGGAACATAAATTTGTAACTGCTGTTAATTGACCATCTGCGCAGATTTATGCGCACATTTACAGACAGATTATTTAGAAAGTGTTTCTAAATAATTAAGGCATAAATTTAATAGTATACAATTTTCTGTTTGCAACGTGCAAGAATTTTTAGAAAAATTTATGAAAAAAATTACTTGTAAATTTTCGCATAAATTTAGTATCGTGTCATATCAGTTTTAGATTAATAAATTGTAATTCAGCATGCCTCAAGTGTAATTCACATTAGTAAATTGGAATTCAGAAAGTATAACTTGTAATGCAGATTCATAAATTGTAATTCAGGAAGCGTCAAATGTAATTCAGATTAGTAGTAATTCAGAAGGTGTAACTTGTAATTCCGAAAGTGTAAATTGTAATTCAGAAAGTGTAACTTGTAATTGAGGGTAGCAAATTGTAATTTAGAAAGTGTAAACTGTAGTTCAGAAAGCGTTAATTGATATTCAGAAAGCCTCAATTATAATAAAGAAAGCATCAATAATTGTAATTCAGAAACCAAAGAACAATGAAAATGAAAAATTACAATGTCGATATAATTATACAGGACGTGTGTAAAGGTTGCTACAAATTTATAAAAATCGTGGGATAAGTCGATTTTAATTTTGGTTGGACTATTAAGTTATGTTGTCGTAGAAAAGAACACTTAAATATCAAATAAATTACGATCTAACAGGTTGTTTCGGGTTACTTGATATTTAAGTGTTTATTTTTACGCCAACATTACTTAATAATTGACAATTTGATTCACGTAAAAGGCTCTTAGTAAGAGCATGTCACAATGGCGTGAATTCTATGATGAAAAATTGTAAAGTTACTTTATTTTCAACCAAAATTAAAATCGACTTGCCCGATGATTTTTTGACAATCATTAATAAATTTGTTGCAAAATTTACACACATTTACATAATAATTCCACATGAAATTCTTTCCTTGGTTTCTGAATTACAATTTACTCTTTCTGAAATCCAATTCATTAATTTGAATTACAATTTACACTTTCTGAATTACAATTTACATTTTCTAAATTACAATTTACTAATTTGAATTACAGTTTACACTTTCTTAATTGCAAGTTGGGTTTTTTGAATTACAATTTACTAATCTGAATTACATTTGACGCTTCCTGCATTACAATTTATTCATCTAAATTACAAGTTACAGTTTCTGAATTACAATTGAAAAAGATGTAGTGAGTGGTTTAATTAATGGGTACATTCAAGGCACTTTTTTCTGTCTGCATAATATTCTTTACTAAACTGTGGAATCAGATACAAAATAAACCGGTTGTGTGTACTGTGGGCACTGCAAACAGAGATGTGCAAAAGAATTTTATACAGGTACGATTCATAAAAACCAATAACTTTTAAAATCATTTATTAATCAAAGTATAAAATTCACAAACCTACATTTAATATTAAAAAAAAATGTATTGCTTACATTTGAATGTTTTTTTTCATAATAATATAATAAACAAAATTGTGTTTTCAATGCAATAGCAATACGCAATGAACACCACAAATGCTTTAAAAAGGTTAAAAAACTGCAATACACGTCAATAGACATAATTAATACAAAACGCATCAGAAATTGCATTTGACACATACAGCATAAAACGAAATGCCTTCAATGTTGCATTAGACATTTTTATTCATAAAACTTTTAATACAAAAGCTCGACACATAAAAACCAATAATTTTTAAATTGGCCTTCCTTAGTTACATTTTTAAAGAATAAAATGTAAAACGACCATTTCATATTTTTTAGTTTTATTAAAAGTATATTTTGAATTTTTGATGGCTGAATTTGGAAACTACTGAAAGAAAATGACATTAATGAGGAAGTAGAACTTGCCCCTGCAAAAGTCCAAAATATTCTACTCTCCGCAAATAGTTGGCGCATAATTCTTGTGTTATTGGATCGAGTAACATTCACTTAGATATAAGTATATTAATTAAAGAGTAAATGTTACTAATGCCTATACCTTGTCCAACGACAAACAAACAAAGTAGCTATTTCCAAACATACAATAATTTTAGAAGAAGTAATTATATATAAATGAACATTATTAACACAAAACACATTAAAATTGCATTTAATACAAAATTTTTGCAATACGATACTAAATACATACCTCGTAAATCCTAGTGCCTATCGGTGGACATGGCTGACATAGATAACATAGCGGAAAATTCAGTGAGTGCTTGGGCAAAAGTTGGAATTGTAAAAGAAGCGGAGATCAAGAACTGTCTTTATGGAGTAGTATTTTTGTAAAGCTTTATTAAGAATATTTTTGTGTATGCCGATTTACTTAATTAAAATCTGCTACTCTTCCGTTTTACTGCTACTGCGACTGCAAGAATCGGCTCAGGAGTTAAACGTAAACAGTTTTGCATCTGGAAGAGTCCGACATGCTGGTCTAGCTTAGACTCCCAGGAGTTGCACTTATTTTATCCAAGGTTATTTATAGGCGAACGTGTGTTGTTTATTTTAACTACTTACAACCTTGTTGATTTCATTCAAAGGACTATCTAACTGCCATGTCTGTCGGTGAAACGCTTTGAACCTTCCCCATCATTGTCTTGAGCAGCTGCTGATGGATGGAATTTATCTCAACTACAAAATATGTGAGTAATGGGCATCAACTTCATACTTATTATTTTTATACAAGCAAATTTAATTTAAGTAACTCTCATCGTTTTAGAAATATCTTTCACTCCCCACCCCCCCCCTTAATACTGTGCTTACCATTAATTGAAGCATCCCTTTTAGCAGGTATCCAAATTCATCCCATCTAAAGTAAACCTCAAGTTACTTTCACAGCAAAATATTGTATAGTAAACATACCTACACCTGAAGTTTTATGTGGGCGTACATAATCTACGAGATTAAAACATTAATTTAGTAGTAGTGCTACTTTGACATATCTACAGCGATATATCTAAAACCAGAGTAAGCTAGCATGGATCTACTTAAGCACTCAAACTCACCCTGACCGTAGGACGCATCAGTGTTTCTCCGCTTATTGGTTGAACGCTTCCAATTATACATGTTTCTCATTATGTCAACTGGTGAAAACAGAGGCTCTACTACTAAGTGCACCGCCCTAATCAACTCGTACTCCAAGCTTATGCAGAAATATTTCCCTTCGTCGCTCTCTGCAATGTAGGTGAAGTTCAGCTTGCCATCCCAGGGTGTGGATAGCTCGTACCTGCGCAACGATTACATAAAGTCGCCTTTAATATGAGTTGTGACCTTACTCAAAATTCTCCATCCTTTTGCCCCACAGTATTTTATCATCGAGATCTGGTTGCTTGCCATCTGTGACGTTACATTGCAGGGCCAAGCTTCTTCCTAGGCGGACTGTTACTGATGGCGATAAAACTAATGATTGGTGGTTGTCTTCGATCCTGATTATTGTTAGATTTTTAGCTGAAAGAAATTAAAACTGTGCTAATACATAATTAAAATGTAGGACTTAAGTACTGCGAGTACATCTCTGACCATTAAAGTTATAGTTTCTTACCTTGTACTACAGCAGTCACAAAATAAAAAAACAGTAAGGGAAAGGGGTGGATAGGCATTTTGGGCGAATTAATGCTTATTAAAGAAAGTGGATTGAAGTTTTCAGCACACCATTAGCAGCAGCAGCAGATGGGGCCGGCCAAGGACAGTGCTTATCAGGTTTCAAGTGTGCAGTTGGAATTTTTACCTGAATTTGTTTTGGAACATTTAAATGCACATGTTTGCTATAGGTAGAATGCAGGACTGATAGTCTAAATCTAAATAATTAGTAGGTGAAATAGTTTTATAGTTTTTATTGACGGTAATCTACATATTTATATACTATTGGATAATGGGAAAAAGTAGTGTTTATTGGTACCTACTTTAACACAATAAAAATAAATATGTGTGTTTACCAACATCAGTAAATTTTCATAACATTGTTATGTAATGAAACATTTCCCTTGGGTTTAGGTGGAGTTACAATTTTACAAATTCATAAAAACGCACAATTTATTTTGGGCAAATACCAATATACAGGATGTTTAAAAAGTAAACAATATTTTCAGCAGCTATATAACACAGAATTCACTAAAAATTAACAGCAACAATCATTAACTACCGTGACTAGAGTAATTATGAAAATATTGAAATTACACGCCAAATTTATTTTATATTGCGCAGATGGATATCTCAGAAACCATTACATTTCTTTAGTATTCCACTTAGAAATAAATAGAACAGAAAAAGTTTTAGATCATTTTATGCTAAATAAGATCTACTACTTGGTTGTCATTATCGTGTTAAGATGTAGACCTGTAGTTTGTCTGTTATTAGTCATGATACTGTAAAACGCATTTTATATTTTCCATGCAAAGTAAAAAAGGGCTCCTGAGCATGAAACTACATTTATTTTCCCATTTAACCATTTTTCTTTCTGCTATAGTTTCGGTGATCCCCATATTCGCAATGAAAGGAAAGTACTATGAAAATGCAATAAAATGTTTAAGAAAAACTGTTTCTTGACATAGAGACAAGTGATGTTTATAAAAAAAAAACATATACAGGGTGGTCCACTTTTTTGTAGCAGGACTTTACTAGTATATAGAAAAACTTACACCCGTATTCATAGTCGTTCGCCAGCGGATCGCCGGCGACTCGCCGGAGTTTCGTTATGAATAGTATGTTGGCGGCACTGTACGTCTATGTCAAATTCGAGGTGATCAGGTTAGGTTTTCAGTCAGTTTTGACAGAAACTGACACAAAATCTAACCTGCTAACCTCGAATTTGACATAGACGTACAGTGCCGCCAACATACTATTCATAACGAAACTCTGGCGAGTCGCCGGCGATCCGCTGGCGAACGACTATGAATACGGGTGTTAGATGTTTATAACAAAAAAAAAACATATACAGGGTGGTCCACTTTTTTGTAGCAGGACTTTAAAGTATATAGAAAAACTTAGATGTTTATAACAAAAAAAAAACATATACAGGGTGGTCCACTTTTTTGTAGCAGGACTTTACTAGTATATAGAAAAACTTATTTCAAGGCGAAAATTTCATATGAACATAGGCCTTGAAACTCTTCGTTTTAAAGATACAGGGCGTTCAAATTTTCGAAAAAATATTATTTTCTTTTCACAGTATCCCAACCAAGTGAGATAATTAAACAAAATTTGGTGTGCAGCTCTATCCTAAATGGTACTACATTCTGTGACAATATCAAGGCCCTCGATCGACCAGTAGCGGAGATGTGGGGTTTCGCGATCAATAAATTTTAAAATTCACTAGTACGACCCTGTTCAAAATCGAAATTGTTTATTTCTTCAAAAAAAGCGTTCAATTCTCTACAAAAAGTGTCACTTCACATTTCTCCATATATCCCACGGTTGCGTAGCAATTTTCAATAGTTTGGTCAAATTCATGTTTTTTATTAAAATAAACTCGAACTAGCTTTGGGGTAGAATATTCATTTTTCTTTACAAAATAAGGAAATGCTAGCCGTTTTTCGTACTTATGCTAATAATGGAAGAAGAAATTAAAGAACTTTATTTTCAATGTCCAGTAATAAGTAATAAAGAATGTAACTTATTTAATTAGAATATTCTACCCCAAAACTAGTTCGAGTTTATTTTGAATAAAAAACATGAATTTGACCAAACTATTAAAAATTGCTACGCAACTGTGGGAGATATGGAGAAATGCGAAGAGACATTTTTTGTAGAGAATTAAACGCTTTTTTTGAAGAAATAAACAATTTCGATTTTAAACAGGGTCGTACTAGTGAATTTTTAAATTTATTGATCGCGAAAACCTATATCTCCGCCACTGGTCGATCGAGGGTCTTGATATTGTCACATAATGTAGTACCATTTAGGATAGAGCTGCACACCAAATTTTGTTTAATTATCTCACCTGGTTGGGATACTGTGAAAAGAAAATGATATTTTTTCGAAAATTTGAACGCCCTGTATCTTTAAAACGAAGAGTTTCAAGGCCTATGTTCATATGAAATTTTTGCCTTGAAATAAGTTTTTCTGTCTACTATTAAAGTCCTGCTACAAAAAAGTGGACCACCCTGTATATTCAGGGAACCAAGTGTAGAAGTTGGAATTCTGATGGTACAGCGGATAAAAAACTGAGAGGGGAAGGTTATTAAGAAAATGAAAAGAGTAAAAAGGACAGATGGAGGATTGACCGAAGCGTCAAGGCTATGGAAGTAGAGCTTCTTATGATTCGGTTTGTGCTGACCGTCGTTCTTTAAAAATAAAAAATAAAGTTTTTGCTGCTGTCCAATCTTTTAAGGAGGTTTATGCAAACATAAGTTTTCTCAATGAAGATGTACACTGTACATATTATGTGTTCCAACTTGGCTGATATTTTTTTGACAAGTTGTTTTACAGCTTTTTGAGGTTGAGTGGCCTGACTACCGGAAGAAAAAATTATCATGAAATTTTGCTCGAGACAAGACGTCTTTCATCCGAGCTATGAGATTCCACCAGTACTGATTTCTTCTCGGTAACGAGTTTTGCCATTTAACATTGATTTGGAAACATCTCCAGTTTTTGAGCACATAAAAGAGTTGACTGTATTTTTTTCTGTAGCATCTATGTTTTCTTTCTTGAAAAATTCTTCGATAGTTTTATTTCTTAAAAAGGTAATTTAATATTAATATACATGTTTTTGCTATGGACTTTGTCGTGATATGTTGTTTCAAATTTTCATAAATATGGATTGTGTATAGATTATATTATATTACCATTTTCTGTTCAGGTTTAAGGAAATATTAGTTTTTTAATAAAATATTCTAAAATATTTCCAATTTATTTCGAATATTAATTTCTGAACACTTGCATCTGGCGGTACAATGCTCAACTTGCCCCGGATTCGGGTTACAAAGTTGGAGCGCGTAATTATATTTCTTACAAAAACCTTTTTTACAAAAGTTGTAGATAATTGCATAATATATCCTGATGGGGCCAAAATTAAATATCACAGCACTAAGACAACATAAACAAGAAAATAGAATGCATTGCTTGAGTAAGAAAGAGATATCCATAGGCTTGACGTTCAGTTTTCTTGGTATGGTCATCTCCTTCTTATTCAAGCATTCTATTTTGTTGTGTGATATTTAATTTTTGCCCCATCACCATTGTTCTAAAATATTTTATTTTTATCAAACAATTTAAAAAAATTATCGGAAATATACATTTTCAGGCCGATCGATTAAACCAGCTGGGCTGTAGAGAGGACAGAGACAGACTCACAGAAGCATAGGCAGGCATCATTTTGAACACTTTTTCTGAATCAGAAGACACGAAAGCGGATATTTCTTGAGTAAAATGTAAAATCTCTTACTTTAGTGTTTTGTCTAAACATCAAGTTTTTTTTCTATGTAACTCGTTAGTTCCCAAGGTTAGAAAATAAAACTAATTTTATGTTTTTACTGCATTTTATAACTAAACATACACTCAAATAACTGTTTATCAAGTTAAAAAAAATTACATGTTGTTACTTTTCTTACAACAAAATGTTGCGTATACGCAACGTTGGGATCTTCGCAAAACAAAAGTTATTACTTCGTGGGGAATAATTCAAAGTAGTTTGTGTGAAGATGCACTTGACACTTCGCACACATGTATATAGTGTCGTTTTTGCATTGTCTACATCTTCTTGCTTTATTTTCTTTCGCTACTATCACGTGGAGTGTTTTGGAATGTGATAGTGAATTGAGATAGTGAAAGATAGCTCCAATAAGTTTAGTTAAATTTTAACCCTTATTGAGCAATTTAATTAAAGTAAAGTGTCTTAATCTGTAAGTACAAAACAGGGGATCTGGTGAAGGATAAAGGTTTCTGTTAAATTGAAATAATAAACTTTATAAATAAACTGCAACACATACGACGGAAAAGTGAGGTTAAGCTTCAAAAGTTTGGAAATTAATGAGCGGTTGCCACTTCGCACAAAATTCGAGCGGCGTTGCCAGACGTCACAACTTATCCCTAAATCACAGATTTACAAATTGATGTCGGAAATCAAGGAAACAGTTTCCGACAAAGAGCAAGCAGCGTACCTAGCAGTAAAGAAATAATAAAAAGGAAAAGACAAAGTGATAACCCCGAAAAATTCGAAAAGTTGGAATTAGAACAGATAATTTTCCAAAGAAATTCGAAAATTCCAAGGATCTCAACGAAAAGTCAACAAAAACAAACTTTCATTACTGCAAGTGTAGTAACTCAACAAGAGGTAAATAAGGCAGACGATATGGAAACAGTGTTAAAAAAGTTATAAGAAATGAAGACCGAGTTAAAACTAGAATTCTCAAGAAAAATTAAGAGCTGATGGAAGAATTCCGGAAAGTGAAGGAAGGGTGGAAAAAAGAACAAGAAAAATGGAAACTTGAAAGGACAGAACTGGAACACAAAATCACGAAACTGGAAAATAAATTAGATCATATGGAAAAAGAAAAGAAAAAACTGAACATTGTAATAAAAGGCATGAACAAGAGAAAGTGTAGAAAATTTAATGGTAACGAAACTACAAATTCAAGCGAAAATTCAGGATGTCTTTAAAGTGGGAAAAGACAAAAGCAAACAAATTGTAATAGTTAAATTGAGTAGCTGGGAGGAAAAAATGAAAGTAATGAAACAGAAAAATAAATCAAGGGGCTCCAAAATAGTGATAGAAAATGACTTAACAGAAAAAGAACTGGAAGTGCAAAACAAAATAAAAAGAACAGCAACTCAAGAAAGGAAAGAAGGTGATCGCATACGTATAGCATACCAAAAACTATATATAAACAATCAGGTTTATACATGGGACAAGGACACAGAGAAGCTTATCTTAACGGAACACCAAAGGGAGTCAAAAAACGAATAGTGACGAATACTTTGGACAGTCTCAAGGTAACAGACCAGGCAATGAAAATGGCATACGAAAGAAAACAAAAAAACAAGAACAAGAATTTAGAACATGAAAAATTAACCACAGAAATTAACAAAGTACAAAAAGAAAAATTTATAATTGGTACTTGGAATGTTACTGGGTTAAACTATGAAGGACCGCTGAAACAGTTAGAAAATCAATGCAAATTATATCGAATCGATTTTTTGGCACTTCAAGAAACAAACTTAAGAGATAAAGCAGAGATTGAGTTAAAAGATTAAATATTTGTATATGGAGGGGCAAAACAGAACAGATTAAGTACAGGGTTTATGATTGCAAAGACAAGAATAGAAAGCATCATAGATTTTAATGTTAAGAGCGAAAGACTTAGCCACATCAGAATAAAAGGACCAATAAGGAAATTTACCATAATAAACATACACTCCCCGACCGAAGACACAGTAGAAGAAGACAAAGACAAACGTTATGAAGAGCTAGAGCAACTTTATGATGCTATCCCAAAATATGATATTAAAATTCTAATTGGAGATTTTAATGCCAAAGTTGGCCAAGAAGAACAATATAGATCGGTTGCAGGAAGACATAGCAAGCACTTGGAAACCAATGATAATGGCCATAGGCTGATTCAATTTTCAATTAGCAAAAACTTAAGATTAATGTCAACAGTGAAGGCAAATAAAGAAATTTATAAAGGAACTTGGCTACACCCCAATGGCTCACAGTAAATCAAATTGATCATTTATTAATTGAAGAAAAGCATCAAAGTATAGTTTATGATATCAAATGCCGTAGGGGAGCAGAAATAGCATCAAACCATTACCTGGTGAAAGCAGTTATAAAAGCTAAGGTCAATCACAAACCCAGAATAAACAAAAAAGGTATAGAAAAATTACAATTACAGTTACATGAAAATGAGGAAGTTAGAAACATGTATGAAAACAAAATCAACACAGAAATATCCAAACTAAGAGTATCAGAAGATATAGAAAAATCCTGGGTAGAAATTAAAACTGTCCTGAAACAAACAGCAAAGGAAAATTTACAAAACATAAGTCAGAAGAAAAGCCCTTGGTTTGATGAAGAATGTGTGAAGGCTCTGCAAGAGTTACAAATAACCAAACAAAAAGCAATGAGCCAAAATCAAATGCAAAGCGATGACGTTAAAACGAAGAGAAAAGACCTCAAAAAATTATATAGAAAGAAAAAAAGAAGATATTACTTGGAGCTTATAAAAGGAATAGAAGATGATTATAACAGGAGAGACATAAAAATTTTTTACAAGAAAATCTATACCTACCAGTAAAAGGAAGTACCAAGGCAAGCAGATATTTTTGAAAAGCAAGCAAGGCGACCTTATATCTGGAGAAAAACAAATAGCACAAAGATGGAGAGAACATTATATGGAAATTACAGAGGTAGAACAAGACCAAAGAGAGGCGGGAGGTGATAACCTAGAAGATGAGGTAGCTGATAATTCAGCAGAGTTGGAAAACAACAAGCCCACTTTGCAAGAGATGACAGCAATTATAAAAAAGTTAAGAAATAATAAAAGCCCAGGAACTGATGAAATTCAGTCAGAACTATTGAAGTATGGGGGAAAATGGCTGAATAGCAAAATGCTGGACCTTATAACACAGATATGGAATACATATAAAATGCCGACAGAGTGGGGAGAAGCCTTGATAGTCCCAATTCACAAGAAAGGAGAAAAACAACTTTGCGAAAACTATAGACCAATTTCCCTACTGAATGTTGCGTACAAAATCTTGGCTACTCTATTGAACAACAGATTAAAAAATATAATAGATAAAGAGATAGGAGAATATCAATCTGGGTTTAGATAGCAACGATCCATGACTGACAACCTATTCACAATAAAGATTATCCAAGAAAAAGCAGGATTAAAAGGAATTCAAATTTATGCTTTATTTGTGGACTTTAAACAAGCATATGACTCAGTGAACGGAATACAGCTCATCAGATCATTAAAAGAAATGCAGGTTCCAGAATACTTGGTTAAACTTATAAAAATGACTCGAACAAAAACAAATAGCAAGGTTAGATTTAATGGGATAACATCAAATACATTTAAAATACAAAAAGGCCTGCGACAAGGAGATCCATTGTCCCCAACTCTCTTTAATATAGCATTAGAACATATTATTAGAAACAGCAGAATATCAAGCAATAAAAATATACTTAACAGCCACAGTCAAATATTAGCATATGCGGACGATCTTACCATCTTGACAAGAACGAGAGAGGATCTAAAAAACATCTTTAAAAAACTAGAGGAACAAGCAAAATTATTCGGACTAGTTATCAATGAAGACAAGACCAAATAAATGATTCTAAACTCTAACCATACAAACAATGACCCACTACGTATAGTGAACAACGAACAAAGACAGTACGAGTTTGAGAGAGTTATGTCTACCACATATCTGGGAACAAAAATAAACACCAAAGGAAAAGAAACGGAAGAAATTGAGAAGAGAATGACGGTGGGCACACGTATGCACACAGTGTTAAATGTAGTGATGAATAATAAATTAGTGTCAAAATCAGTGAAAGAAAAAGTATATAAAACAATCATAAAACCATCAGTGACTTACCGTAGTGAAATATGGACTCTTACACAAGCAACGGAAGACAAACTATTAAGATGGGAACGGAAAATCTTGCGGAAAATTTCTGGAGGTGTAAAAGAAGGAGATGAATGGCGAAGAAGAACAAATAAAGAAGTGTATGATATTTATAAAGATGCGAACATAATTAAAACCATTAAACAAGGAAGATTGAGATGGTTAGGTCACATAACAAGGATGAGTCAGAACAGAACACCAAAGAAAATACTTGAAATGGAACCAGAAGGAAGACACAAGAGAGGAAGACCGACAAAGAAATGGCTGGAAGCAGTAAAACAAGACTTAACAAATATGGGGATAGCATACAGATGGGAGAGATTGGCAACCAACAGGATTGAATGGAGGAAAATTATAGCCACTGGCCTTTAATGATAGAACGTCCAAACAACTGTCCTGCCGGAAGGAGCTTCCAGAAGGACAGTTGTACCGGCCACTTTGTCCTGCTGGCAGGCCTTTGATTTCTAATGTGTTCTGTCCTTCAGGCAGGACTTTCTAGCTTCGGGCAGTACATCTCCTTTTTCTAGTGGCGTAGTCTAATGTTTTTTTGGATACGTTTCTTTTTTGTAGGTTTTAGGAAATAAATGCGCTTTTACTATAAAATAAACAATATTTATTCTTTTTCTGTGATATAAAAATAAACTTGTGTTCCATTCAGTACAAACGTAAAAACAAGAAACATAAAAGGTAATAACAAGAAACAAACTTAATCTATAATTTATAGTTTTATGTCCCGATCCAAACATAGACAGACTCCAATTGTTGATGCCATCATCAAAATTCGTAGCTTTCGTGAATACACGATCGTTTATCTTAATTTTTGTGACCATTATTGTGCAGCGGAGCAACAAACGTCCGAACGCCACTGCTAACGGAGAGAAACTACTCGCAAACCAATATCATCCCATAATTTCTATGCGGTTTGAACAATCGAGTTCAAACCTGCACAAGAGATAGGCAAAATTTTACGCACTTTCCGTTGGTGACATTTTTGTACTTCTAGAAGGACCGCATCATATATAAAATCACACATTCAATTTTAGGGCCTGCCGGCAGGACAAACTGTCCTGCCGGTAGGCCCCTTGGACGTTGTATCATTAAGGCCTTTTGGGCTGAAATATATATATACTATCACGTGACCGACATTATCAAGTCGAATTTCCATGGGTAATGCGCTTTTAAATGGTCGGCCATAATTTGGTCGTGAAGGAAAGTTTACTTGGTCACTTGGCCCCGCTAGATATTCGCCTTGAATGCCATCTTCGATGGCTGGTTCATCCATTTTCATAAGAGTAACTGCTATGTAAGACTTAAATTCTAACTGTGACATTTTTCAGCTGTTTGCCAAATTGTATATTTTCCAGGAATTTACAATAACACTGTCAATCAAATTTACAAAGAGAGGCCACCACCATTTTTTCCCTTTACGTTGATTTTGTAATTACATATTCCGTTGTCATGCAAATCAACACCTCCCATATGCTGATTATACTCGGCTATAACTTTTGGCTGAGGAATTGAAACGCTCTTTTTTTCTTTTCTGTTGTACCTTTTTGCGGCTACTAGAGGTTCAATGGTACAGTTATTGGTCGCAACTGTCACCACAGAATTGTCGTTCCATCTAACTAACAAAATTTGTTGTTCATTGTCAAAAGAAAGTCATAAGAACCACGATCTTTTTTCTTTATAATTTTCATAGTTTCCATTGTGCTATTGCCCGTAAGGTTTTCACGAATTGTCCCAGTAGCGTAAAAACCCTGTTTTTTCAGCAAACAGAATAACTTATAAGACGAGAGAAAGTTGTCAAAAAATATGCGATGAACAGATGGCTGCTGAACAACTGACAATAGTTCCAATACAACGTTTTCTCCCAGTCCCAATTCGTTTTCATAAGTGCTTGTTTTGCTACCATAAGGTATGAATTTGTACAAGTAATCATTGGAGCTACATAAACACCATAGTTTGAAGCCAAACCTAATTGGTTTCCCCTTGATGTAGGTACATCTTACAACTATGTCGTCCAAAATATCCACCATTTCCTCGTCGATAGACAGATTATGAGAGAATACGCCAAACTGCATGTTCTTTTCATTTATCAAATCAAAAAGAGGTCTTAGTTTTGAAAATCTGTCGCTTTTATCAAGTTTGTCGTTATCTGATAAATGTATGTTTTGCTTTATGGAATCGAATCTGTTCCTACTCATACAGTTTCTAACTAACATCACTCCTTTATCTTCATCTTTCGACTAATACAGTTTTGTAGCTAGTAACGTATGTTACCCCGAAAAAATTAGTATGCTCAAAAATTGCTTTAGGCTAGTTTTGTCTATTTCAAAAGAATGCCGATTATTATCGTGAGCATATTTTTTTGCATAAGAAATTATTTTTCCCCAAACGTCGTCACTGAAGTACAATGAAAAAACTTCGAAAGGGGTTTTACCGCCAATTCTATTTTCAATTTATTCCAAATTATTTTTCTCTTCATTTTGTGGTTCTGTTATATATGTTACAGGAAATGTATGAAACCTAGGAATTGTATACAATTCCTAGGAAATGTATATAATGCCGAGCCAATTTAGGAAATGTGTAAAATAATTAATGAAAGGTTTTTTAATACATACAGTTCCTAGGAAATGTATGCATTTCCTAGGCATTGTATGCAATTCCTAAATGGTACTAGGAAATGTATGAAAATCAACATTATACTGTAGAATTTGTGAATGAATGAAAAATAAAACACAGATGAACTGAGATTGTCCTTAGCAGTGCGACGATTTGTTAGTGCTACTAACCTAACCTAACCTAACCTAACCTAACCTAACCTAACCTACCGACATGACATCCCTAATTTAACACTTCCGATTCCAGGTTAGGAAATGTATAAAATTCCTAGGATATGTGTATAATAAAATTTATTTCACACATTTCCTGACGATTTTAGGCATTATATACGTTTCCTAGGAATTCTATATAATGACGGATTACATACATTTCCGGTAACATATATATTGGGTTCTCTTTTCTCCACTTCGGAAGAGTTTTCTTTGACTTATTTTTTATAGTTTTTTTACATAACTTTGCTTTTTTCGAACTTGATCATAAAGATTGATTACCTAAGTCTTCAGAAGTATCAGGTAAACTTGCATGTATTTCATAGGTCCCTGCGACATCTGATAAATCTCTCCCGTTCTCACATATGTCGTCATCAAGCTCTTCTTCGTCTGTAAGTTTGTCTGCAGGCGGCGGAATGTACACGGCATCAACGGTATATCAGTCTGCAATAAATCTTCATCCTCCTCCAATATAGCCAAGAGCTCAGCAGTTGACAGAGCTCTTTTGTTTTCCTGAGACATCGCTATAACAAAACAAATTATTTTAGAAATACCAAATAAATAAAATAATACAAACTTTATAAATAAATTGTGTAATTTACTTAGGTACTTCAGATCAATATTTTCCAAAACTGCACTTCGCTAATCAACACTGATCATTTATAACTAATCCTTATTACCATTCACTATGAATAATCACACAATACTGACATACTTGTGCTACCCGTCCGTCGAAAGATGACCGAGCGACACTGGCGCCTCCTTACTGAGAATCCCAACGTTGCGTAAACGCAACAATAATAAAACAGGTCAGGTACGCAAAAACTATAAACGCTTTGCCAAATATCATGTTATGTCTCCTTTACTAAAGGTCAGGTCAATCTAAATGGATAATTTGGAGAATCCCATTGTATGCTGCGTCGGAAAATTAGATCGACGAAAATATGGTAGGTAGCGGAAATCCCAAATTTCGGCAGAGTTAATAAATTTGCAAAAAATAAACTTTTTGATTATATTGACGTATTTCATAAAAAACGTAATCCTTGATCTGTTGGGAATAAATTTTAGCAGCAAAAAGGTCATTTTATTCAATGACATAATTAACAAAAATTGTTTTTCTAAATGTTTCGTATCCGCAACGTTGGGGACTAATGGGTTACGATTAATGTGAAAACAATTTTTA